>WIWV01000107.1:0-99427 GCA_014839625.1 Penicillium ucsense | reverse complement strand
TCTCAATAACATTGGCTGTACTGCCGATGTGGCAGACCTTGATGCTAACGTTATGACTGAACGATCACGAATATCCCCCCCTCCCCCCCCCAAAAAACCACCTTCTTTCTCCCTTGCATGTCAATAAGTGTTTCCATATTCTGCTCTCTAGCGATGGTAACCAGATCAAATGAACTTGAAACATGTCATGTCCGTTCAACGAGCGGCGGTTAATCACCCCGTTGTTTTCCCCATCTTGAGACACGGAAACTTAGGATCCTGGGATTTTAACACGGAATTCACATCGATGGGGGATCTGGAGGAGACTCTTAAAATATGCATGGCGACCGAAATCCTTCAGTATCTCCTTGATATGGCGTACATGACCCGAAGATTGTTCACCGACAGCCTGGAGACTGGAAGCACAGACAGGGACATTTTCCTCCATCTCGACGCTCATCGACTCAACATCTCTCTCCTACTAGATGCCCGAGGAAGCTCACAGCACGGCCAAATCGAATAAGCAATGAAAAAGAGACAAGATTACAGAGTTTCTATGTACACACACAAAAGCAGGGAAATTCTGACCGCTGTGCCCTCGTGCTCTGTACTAGGCTGCCATGCATCAAATCAGACATGTATACTGTCTTGGTCAAATCCAGGGATGAAACTAACAAGGCGGTCCTTTGACCGTACTTGGTCCTATACTTCCTGGATGTAGTTGGCGGGAACACTCTTCGTGGTCCCACCTCGCTCGACATCTGCCCATCCATCTCCACTATCTCTATTCACCAGCACAAATCGATCTCCCTCCGTCATCGACCACTCCGCCTCACTTCGAGCTTCGTAGTCGTACAGCGCCTCAACGTACTGCAGCTTCTTGGCGCCACGCCGGGGCGCCACGGCTGGGCCTACGCGCTTGGTGGCCGCGCTGCCGGCTAGCGAGGCAGATGAATTGGAGTACGTTGAGCCCGGTCGATCGGTCATGCCGGGGCTGGCGGAGGGCACGGGGGATGGTGTCGGGGCGGCTTCGACGTATGAGGATGGAACGAGGCCCTCCTCGGAGCCGACGCGAACGCGCATCCAGCCGGAGCCGTCTGGGTTTGGATTAGCTTGATATTCCATTAAAATAGTTGGGTGATGGGTATGGAGCAAGGGCAAAAGGTTGAACGTACCATCTGGCTCAACGATGCTCACGTCGTCTCCTTCTTGTACTGTCAACTCGTCGGCTCCAGTTGCTTGGAATGCGTAGACCATCTTTCCTCTGGGTTCTGAGGATTTAAAAGGCGAAAGAGTATCCGTATCTGCCGACGGACTCACGTATGTCGTCGGGGGCGGAGCAAGGACTCGGTTACGCTTCGCACCACCGGCAGACTTGGCAGCCGGCGCGGGAGCCGGAGATGAGTCTGGCCCAGTCTCAGTAGGTGCGGTGGCTCCCACGTTCAAGGTCGACATGGAACGCGCCGTGCTGGCAGCGTATCCGGAGCTGAGCGAATTCATCGTATTCTGGCGAGTGAGAGATGGTTTTGCGTGTGATTGAAGAGGAGACCCATTGTCTACAGCCGGTGCGGCACCTGCCTGTTCCTGCCGGATGACCTTGAGCTTCTTCTTCTCTTCCTTGGTTTGTTCCCCGGGACATTCGGCGGGGACTTTCATCTGGCATTTGCTGTGGCACGTGTAGCCACAGTCCAGACAATCAAAGCCCTTGGCGGATAATCCCCAGATCCTCTCACCACAGAGATCACAATTGGTGGGGATTTTGAAGGTCTGCGAGCGGAAATTATGATTCTTGGCGCCGAGAGAGAGATCTCCTGCCACGGAGATGATGGTCGACGTCTCAACCTCAGCCGTCACCCACTTGCGTTCAATCTCGTGCAGAGCCTCCTGCAGGTAGAAGATGCTTCGAACTGCCTCCACCTCGCTGCGCTTGTCCTTCCCTTGCTGAATAGCCTCGCGTGCCTTTTTACTATTCTCCACCTCGCGTTGCTTCTTGTCCGCTTCTACCCGCAACTCGCGGACGTGGGACTTGCTTTTACCCAGGACATTGCGCAAAAAGACTTTGGCTGCCTCGTCTGTGATGATGGTGGCGTCGTCGTGCCAGACAGGGCTGGGTTCGAAGCCCATATTGGCGGGCTCTTGAATTTGAGAGACATTGTGCTGGAGGAACATCATAGAATCGAGGCGCGGGTCATTGCGAGGGATCTCGGTGAGCAGATTCGAGCAATGGTTGAGGCTATTTGTTAAAGACGATTTCTCTAGCTGCGCTGCGAGACACCACAGGGCATTCAGCTTCTTGACCCTGATTTCATTGAGATCTTGCAAACCCTGATTCTCAAGCGTTAGAGCTGGTCTGAAAGACCGGGAATACAGAGTCAGAGCAAAGGATCAAGCTCACATTCAAAACATCGGGGACATATTCGTGGAAGAACTTTTCCTTGAGCTTGTTTGTCACATTGATACGGATGAGGTAAAGATTCTGCATGTGTGAATCAGTATGACGGCCGAAAGATTTGCAATCTTCTCACTAGCCTCACCTTATAGTTGTTCATTTCGAGAATTTGCTGTTGATATGCCGCCTGGGCCTTGACTTTCCCATGATCAAATGAGGACTCGGTCTTTTTACGTCGCGATTCGACTTCCTGGCATGCGCCATCGTATTTGCCCTTTGCCTTCTTCAGCTCGCCATAGGCCGCATCACGCTCTTTTTCGAGTTTGGCGTGGTAGTCTGCATGGGACTTGCGGATCTCTTCGAACTGAGCGGCGGCCTGTTTCAAGGGTTCGGCCACATGTCCCACCAGCTCCGTCGCATATTTGTCCCGTTCAGCCGCGTGCGATTCTATGGCATTCAATTGCGTTGTCCACGTTGTCAATGATGCGCTCTCGAGGGACCCGGGGGTCAACGTAGGGGTATCGCCAACGCTCAGGGAGCTGATCTTCTTCGATTTGCGGTCTTGGTACTTCCGGCATAGTCCGCTCAATTTGGTCGCATACTCCTTCTCAATGGCACTGCGCTCACGGTAGAATTGCTGGATCTCATCGAGCCACGCGATGCCATTAGACACCTATGCGACGAAAGTCGTATTAGCTCCCAATCCGCACGAGGAATAGCGACACGAGGGGTCTGCGGGGAAGACGGCGCATGGTGCGGGCAACTGACCCAAGCATTAACCGGTTTGAAATTGTCCTATGTCCGAGTCTCAGATCAATGACTTTGTTTGTGAGTTCAGAAGTATGTGCCATAAGCATACCTTGAGCTCCGCCCCGAATTGGGGAGCAATGTCAGCTGCCGCCATGGCCGTGGTGAGGTCGCGATCCGATCACGCATGAGCTATTGCGCGAAGCTGAGGTGCTTTGGAGCAGATGCTGATCAGCACCAGTATTCCCTGTTTTAAGGCAATTTCTAGACTACGACGAGCCTCTTGTCCCCAGAAGAGAAATGTGTCGTGTTTTGTCTGCCTTCAGTGCCAATCAGGACAGAGTGACGATGATCGCAACGCCCAGCTTGGGGAGAAGGCGGGGAACCTCGCGGGTGCCTGTAACCATACGAGACAATGGTATTGACCGTCAACACGGGCGTCATTGGGTCCGCTTTGAACTTTCGCAGGCAAATACCATACCGATTCCAACTTTCCTAAATAGGCCAAGCTTAAGTTTGGTCCCTCGTCTCGCCGCTCGGCGTCATTTCTGCTCCGCCGCTGTTTGCTTCCGCGGATTGCAGTAGTCAGAATCGCATCGCGTGTTTTCCCCCAGATTTCTACTTTCGGGATTCATTTGTTTGGCTGCTGCCCTTGGTCTGTCGGTGACCCCTATCTCAGACTGCACACACCTCGTTTCTGCGGCAGAGTACAAGAGGCCTCGATTGTCCCCTTCAATCGCTCGCATCCTCTTCCTCAAATTTCCTTGCCCCGCCACTCACCCCTCGTTACCAAGTTGGGTCTCCGCAGTCACGACCTTGATAACTCTCGCTACCTGTCCTTTTTACATTCTCTGCTCGATCTCGATAGAGTTACTCGTTGGAGCTTTCGAGATGTCTTCCGAGAACACTGAGACTGGCGGTTCCCTTGCTGATCGCATCACCAAGCCCGAAGAAGCTGCCCAGCCTGCTCCAACTACCGGTACGTATGGAAATTCCTATGCGCAGCGCATCTGAGCACAATGCGCCGACTCTCCCTTCACGCACTCTGTCTCCATCTTGTGTCCAACGTTTGCTTGAGTGGTAGTGTACGCCCGATGCGATAGAACGGTCCTGCCTTGCGCTTTGCTGCGAATATGACGAGATTTCACATGCCAACTAACAAATTGCTTGATGGTACAGAAAGTCCCGAGGGCTCTTTGGTTGAGGATGGAGCTTCCAAAAAGTCTCAGGGCTCCGGTCTGCAAGAGACCGACTACGATGTCGAGGTTAAGCTGAGCGACCTCCAAGCTGATCCTAACAACCCTCTGTTCTCTGTGAAGAGCTTTGAAGACCTCGGCCTGTGAGTCCATACTCAACAACGTCCTCTGTCGACGTGCATCACTGACGACCTGCGACTCATGTCTAGTGACCCTCGTATCCTGAAAGGTCTCGCCGCCATGAAGTTCCGCAAGCCATCCAAAGTCCAAGAGCGCGCCCTGCCCCTGTTGATGCACAACCCTCCCAAGAACTTTATTGGACAGTCTCAGTCTGGTACTGGAAAGACCGCCGCCTTTGTCCTGAACGTTCTCAGCCGCATTGATCTCTCCACCGAAGAGATGTGTCACACTCCCCAGGCCATCATCCTGGCTCCTACCCGTGAGCTTGCTCGTCAGATTGGCAGTGTCGTCAATGATATGGGTGTTTTCCTTGAGGGGTTGGAACTTCAGATCAGCGTTCCTGTTGAAATCGCCCAGCGACCCAAGCGCGTCACCGCTGCAGTCGTGGTTGGTACCCCCGGCACGGTCGGCGAACAGATCAAGCGACGAGTCCTCAACCCCACCGCAGTCCGGGTTCTTGTGCTCGACGAGGCCGACAACATGCTTGAAGGACAGGGCCTGCCCGACCAGTGCCTTCGCGTCAAGAACATGCTACCTAAGACTGTTCAAGTAGTTCTCTTCTCTGCTACATTCCCTACCGAAGTTCGCCTGTACGCCGAGAAATTTGCCTTGAATGCCAATCAGATCAGCCTTCGCCAGGAGGAATTGACCGTCGAGGGTATCAAACAGCTCTTCATGGACTGCAATTCAGAGGAGGAGAAGTACAACAACCTTGTTCAGCTTTATGGATTGTTGACGGTTGGCTCGTCTATCATCTTCGTCGGAGTAAGCAACTGTTTCCCGAGGATGCGACTGGTCCCTAGGAGTATTTGACTGACCTGTACTGTGAACCTTAGACCCGTGCTGCGGCCGCCGAGATCGAAAAGCGCATGACCGCAGAGGGACACACTGTGGCTTCGCTTACTGGTGCCATCGAAGGCGCGCAGCGTGACGCCGTCATTGATGCCTTCCGCAGTGGCCAGGCCAAGGTGCTCATCACTACCAATGTGCTTGCGCGTGGCATCGATGTCTCCACTGTCTCCCTTGTCGTCAACTACGACGTGCCCGTCGTCTTTGACCCTCGCTCCCGCCACCGTGAGCCTGACTACCAGACCTACCTTCACCGGATTGGTCGTACTGGTCGTTTCGGTCGCATTGGTGTGGCCATCACCTTCGTGGCCAACCGCGAAGAGTGGGGTTGGCTGAACGATATCTCGAACCACTTCGCGTGCCATATCGACCGCCTGGACACGTCCGACTGGGATGAGGTCGAGCGGATGATCAAAAAGACCATCAAGAACACCCGGGCGCAAGCACGTTTTGCCGTTGAGCAGTGAGAGATGATGGGGTTGGTGCAATTGCACTGGGTCAAACACACATTCTTGATGTGATGTGATTTGATCTGAATGATGATTTTACGGTTCCTGCGCAGATGGAGGAGGCCTACGTGCCTCTATCTGGAAATAAAAAAATCTCAAAAATCAAATGTCAATCCCACCATTCGCCTTCCTGTTCTACAACTTAGATGTAACGTGTTTTTCTTCGTCAATGGGACGGAGAGAAGAAAGAACCGACCACAACAACTCGGTTCGTTCGTTCATTCGACACTGGAAGATCGCTATGACCCGTCCTGTCGCGAGTCTCCCCGTGGTGATGACTTGTGAGTCGGTAACAAGAGATGCGATAGGATTCATTCGCTCGCTTTCGGTCCATTCATACACGCGCCAAGGAGTATCAGGGGAAATCTCGGGTGATGCCTTATGAGAGAGCGGGACCACCTCCGTAATTTGCATCCATACGGGTGAAGTCTAAGCCCTGGTGGTTCCTGAATCAACCGGCCGTTCTTGGCGGACCTGAATTTCCAGGTTGCGCTAACTATATTGAGGGCGGGGCCCGATCGCAAGCGCCGGGCTTGTCCTTTTTAGTGTTGTACATCACATGGTTCACATTCGCTGTTGGCAAAGATCTCAATTGAGGAAGTACAGTATTCGCACAATTCTGTATGCAGGATGACGTTCAGAAAGAATCACCAACTCCTGTGTGTTCAGACAGCAATCATTCTCTCATAGGTACACTGACTGGCAGCAGACTTGGTATCAAGTTACCGTCTTCTATATACTATCTCATGACTCACAAATATAAGCAAGGTTACACCAGTCAAGCAAGCTAAGGCCAAGCGCCGCCCAAGCGACCGCCACGGTCCGCCCAGAGTCTTGGCATGGCTTAAACTAAGGGCGGCCCTAGAGCCCTTTCGGTCTCCGATCCATAAAGCGGGCCGCAATGCAATCTTGACCGAGCCAAGCTGCCCCAGCACTAGAGATTCCACAGTACAGACCCTGAGGGCGGAGCTAAAGCCGGACTAACGAGATATGGCCAGGGTTGCTATGACTAGGGACGAATTGAGATGAGAGAAGATAGGATGCTAGGAAGCTTAGGAGCTGCTAGTCATCTTAGTTTGCAGGGGAGGGAAACTGTTGGTGCCACCTCGGAGGTCCGCCGGTTGTATCTGGCTAGTCTCGATTTCTGAGATTTGACCCTGGCCGTAGCGTTGGGCTGCTCTATCTGGAAGAGGAAGAAAAAGTCTTACTACTACTGTTTAAGAAGCGAGGAGACACCCCGCCAATCTGTCTCTCTGACTCGGCGGACTTTTCGATCGTTTTTGCTGAAACGTAAAATCTCCGTTTTTCTCACCGTCCGTGTCCAGCTTGTCGGTGTTGACCTGCAAGATGAGGTTGCTCAATACTGCCGGAGTCTCTTGTCTCGCTCTGCTGAACCTTGCTACCCTGTCTCGTGCGTCACCGTGGTTCGGAACTCAGTATGTCGAGCTCGTGGCCACGACCGACGCGTACTATGGATGGCCGGTAACCACCGCCATTCCAGTCAAGCCAACAGTAACGAATCCTGTGGTCTTGAGCACAACGACAGTATCTGATTTTGAAGATGATGTTACGGCCGTGGACCTCGTTGTGGCGCCTTCTGCTGCCACTCCGATCCATGAGCGTAATACTTATTACATGGTTCTGACTTTCACTCCACCAACAACATGCTCCTTCACACACGCACCTACTCCGACGACTAAGACTTGCTATGTCAATATACCCACGGAGGCTCAAGGGTTCGCTAGCCCAACCGCAATCGTCACATCGACTACGACGGGCGGTTACTTCTCGGTCACCAAATCGCTGGTAGATCCAAGCTCCGTTCCGACAGGCGTATACGACTATTACAGTTTCGACTGTTATCCGTACTCCTGGAGAGGGTGCGACTCGAATACGGGCCTTTATACTGGTTCATCTGGTACATCTGGTACAGATAGCACATATGAACATTGTTACGATTTCACCGAGACCCTGTTCGTCTCCACCAACGCGATAGGAGGTGGGAGGTGCTGCAATGGTGACTGCAAATACACCTGGGGTGTCTCGTTCCCTCAATTGATTCTGATTGTCGTTTTCTCGTGGACCGGTTTCTGGCTCATCATGAGCCTGTGGGAAAGCTGGGTGATCTTCAGACGTGCCATGGTGGGCAGGAAGAGTCGCCGCGGTGTTCCGACCTGTTTCATCTTTATCTGGTCCCTCCTGTTCTGCATCATGGCTCGGTGGAGGAGAAGGGTTCCTGAGAAGACGCCCGAGCAACAGGAATGGCTCACGGAGAGATGGAACGCAATGTCCCTTGGAGCCAAGATTGGTCTCTGGCTCAAAAACATGTTCAAGGTCACAGATCCGTCGGCTGCGCTTCTGAACGAGGCCGGAATGCGGTATATGCCTCCGTCTCAGGATGCTCCCCCATCTTATCCTCCGCCCTCGGGAGCTCCTCCAGGCGGGCCCGGTGCCCCGGGTGCTGCTGACGCTACGCTGCCTCCTCACCCTGCTTCTTCTTCTCCTTCACCGTCGATCTCCACCGATGTGACCCCCGGCGAGGTTCATGCAGAGAAAGGTGCACATCTCACAGTGACCCCGGTCAAGGATCATGATTCTGACAGCGATCGGACCTTGGAACCCAAGGATGAGTCCCGTGTTACAGCTGTCCCTGTCCGCGAGACTTGAGACACCCACTGAAGCGCCACACGAGTCAAATGCGCTTTCCCTCTCTCCTCATGTTTTCTTAGGACTGGCGCAATTTGGTGATCTCTGTATCAATATTGAATTAAGACATGTATGTTATCCCTAATGAAGTTGTCCCCTGCAACAAGAGTAATGATTCTCAGAAAAGCCACTGGTTGTAGGCAACTCCGCAATCCAAAGAATTCAATAGGTCAAGACCATCCGCTGACAGTATCTGGTCGAATTCGAGGAACGAGGCATCATGCACGTCGCCTCCAATGCCAGGGTAGGAATCATGTGGCTCAAGTACCTCATCGATGATTTCGGAAAATATCTTGGCTGCTCTTTGGAAAAGCGCATAGTTGGGGATGTTTGGACGGGCAAGCGTCTCCAAGTGGAACACAAATACACTGAGCTGGCGGATGAGGGCAGATCGGGAACCTTCATAGAGAAGTGGCTCACCCGTCCTTTTCTGGTGCTGCAGTGCCTTGATGAGTAGACTCGCGCTTGGGAAGCCATATAGCAAGATCTGTGAGACATGTGCATTCGGATTAGTCAGTCGCGATTCGGAACGAGTCTCAGGTCGAAAGACCTTCGTGCTAAGTGGAGATGAATCACTGACTGTCCACATGAGATCTCTGCGAATGAGACCGGCCATTTGCTCTCTCTGCGAGTCCATCGCCAGAATTGAGGACAGAATCTCCGAGCTCACTGCCAATAGCGCGGGAGAGCCACGCGGGTTTTCTCTCCCGGCCAGCAGTCTTTGAATGAGTAAATCATTGTAAAGATGTGCCAAGTAAGACACCGAGAGCATAATGCGCGCAGCAAGAGGATGATCCGTATCCCAGCATTGCGGAGTATGTTGTAGATGAGCGGGTAGTGCCTCCCACGCGAGACGTGAGCGGCGAGAGATATCGCTTGAAAGCAGTCAGCCTGACCGACCTGAAACCGACTATTGAGTAAATGATGTTACTTACTTGAGCACATTCACGACATGCGGGGTCACATTCTGCAGGGATACCTCAAGTATCTCTTCTCGGAAAGTGCTAATAATGTATCGCACCCTCAACCAAGATGCTCGTTGATATACGCCACGAACATTCCAGTTGTCAGAGTCCAGATCCCTCGACCTATACTCGAGTTGAGCTTGATCAGACACAAATGCGTCATCCGGCAAGTCCAACGGCATGCTGCAATCTGAATATCGTAGAGGGATTCTCGTAGGTCGGCCCAAGAACGTGGCGACGCTTTTATCCAATTGGTAGGCTGCGGCAAATACTCTGCGTCTCGTTTCCATCAAGAATTGAGGAACTTTGTCATCCTTTCTACTCTCTCTGTGAATACCCAAAGCAAAGATGTCTGTCGCAAGCTCGCCCAACCGGTTCCAGCATCTAGGGCCTGTGGGAATCAGTACTTGTACACGCCATCAACTCGACTCTTAGCTTTCGAAACTTACTGGAGCTCCAATTGAGATTATCAGTCAACAGTAAATTTTCGTGTGCCAGCCATATTGAGAGATCGTTCAGAGGGGTGAGCATCTTGCATATTTGAAGAGCAGTGTCGCTTGCTGCGATGAATGTGCGAGCAAGACTAACAGTGGACGATCGACTTTTCGACTTATCTGAGGCCAATCCCATTTTGCTCGCTCGACCTGCCACAGAGCAGATAACTCCGATGATCTCAAGGCGGATTGCAGGCCCTGTGAAAAGGTGATGAAATGTCTTTGCAACAGTCTCTGGTGGAACCTTGAACGGCTGGATGGTGTTTTGTATTATGCGAGCTGTCAGCGAAGAAGCTCCATTTTCAGAGGCTTCAAGATGAGCGCGCTCTGTGCACAGTGCCGTCAAGGGGCCGATGGTGTTCAGGATCAATGGTGCTGGAAGTGAAGCACTCTGGCATAGATCAAAATACTCATGGAGTAGAGACCCGATCAAGGAAAAGTCTCCCAGACTAGAGACAATCTCGGTCACTTTCTCGGTCCAGTACACGGGTAACACGCGCTGTGTATATTCCTCTTCACACTCCCCCTGCTCGGCAGCAAGAAGATCTACATCATCTGTGAGTGGGGCCACGAAACTTGTCGGTCCGAAATAGCCTGCCAGTATCGGCTTTGCTCTATTTTCAGTGACTGGGGTCTGAGTATAGTTGATGGATAGCGGAGTGGTAAGGACTTTCTCGGGCTCTTGAGCCGGCGTGCTAGACCTGCTATGTTGGATGAGCGCCGCGACTTTCAACCTGAACAGAGGTTATTCTGCGACTAGAGTCATGGACATACGTCGCTCGAAAAGCTCGTTCGGGAGGGCCATCTTCTGTCACCGGGTACGCGCGCCTGGTTTTTGCTCGGGTCATGGGTGCTGGATGGTACAGACACCGTGAAGATATTCCGCGAGCTTGACATCGGCTGCAGACCGGCAGGGCATGGTCACACCTAACCTTGTCATGACGGCAAGGCTCGCACGAGGCTGGCTTCCCGTTTCTTCGACGAGCACTACTCCCGGCAGGTTAGCAGTCAATTTTGCAACCGTTCCTGGTGTGCTTATCTTACCTCATAGCTTGATCTATGAATGTTGTCACGCTTATATGGGTGTTGGAGTCTCCCTCCTCGTGACATTGTCAAAAAGTGAACATGTTGTATTGCGTAAGATGTCTCGACACTACTTTGAAAATCGCGACAATGGCCTTTCGGCGTTCCCAACTCCGGTCAGACTGAGCAGAGGTCAAGGGTATCCACTTGAACTCCGAACGCCGAAGATCACAGCGGGGAGTGGATCGTCTGTCTGGGGCGGCCCCATAATAGCAACCATCCGGAGATAGCAGCATCGGGTGGGACTGTGCCGGGAGGACAACAATAACGCCTATTGTCGCTCTTTCTACAGGCTTGGTCTGCGTAGACGAGGGCCCATGATAGCCATTGATAGCAACAAGGAAGGTGATAACCTGCAGGGAGATTCCACCCTCGCAGATAACAACGAGGCGAAGGTGACCGCCGCTCTGTAGACGCTGCTGATAAGCTGATAACGTGCGGGGGAAGTCACATGGCCTGCCCTCCCCTCGTGCTGCATTGCTACCCTTTGAAACCTTCGTGCAGTTTGTTTTGTTCTTAAGGAGCCCAACGGAGCTCTGCGTAGTCGATTGCAATTACACTTCCATCATGCTTGAGACTGAACCCATTCCCAAAATGCCAGAGCCCACCGTCCCCTCGTCTATATCGCCCAAGTCGCATCATAGCAAACACATCATTGTATGTATGAGGTGCATGTTGATCGGATTCAAGTTCCGTAGGAAAGCCCGACTGATCATCAGCAGTTGACTACTTATCCCGGTCAAAGTGGAATTGATCCTGTTCCGCTGGAATGGGGCGCTGCCGATGCCAAATCTCGTGGTCCGGTGGTAGTTTCTCGCAGCAATAACCTCGTCAAGCGCCGAAATGCGATCGGTGCTCACGGTGGAAGCTATAGCATCTACAATGCATTGGCCGTTGCTGCGGGCGAGCTGGATGCGGACTTCCGGCCCGATCTTCGCAACAGCCAACCCACGTTTAATTTCCCCTGGCAACAGGCATGGGGAGACAAGACCAAGATTGTGTCCATGGACCCTTTTGGCCACGACATTGTCAATCAATATAAAGAGGAGCTTGAGGCAGGCTGGGACATTCGGCCTACCATGGCCGTGACACGGGCCAACATGAAGTTGGCCGAGATTGCAGATGCCGTTCGGGACGGGCAGCTTGAAGTGGACGGCTCAATCGTGGTAGATTCGTCCGGTGAGGTGCGCGTCACAAAGGTTGCCGTCGAGCCGGTTTGGTATCTGCCCGGAGTCGCCGATCGATTTGGTGTGGATGAGGGTACTCTTCGTCGCGCCCTGTTTGAGCATACGGGTGGCAGCTACCCCGAGCTCATCACTCGTCCTGATTTGAAGGTCTTCCTACCTCCCATTGGCGGACTGACCGTTTATATCTTTGGGCCCCCAGAGCGCGTGTCAGACGAAAAGGTCAAGCTGGCGCTACGAATCCACGATGAATGTAATGGTAGCGACGTTTTCCAGTCTGATATTTGCACGTGCAGACCCTACCTCGCTTTTGGTATTCGCGAAGCAATTCGCGAGGCGCAGAATGGTGGAAGTGGCGTGGTGATCTATTTCCGAAAGGAAGGCCGTGCCCTTGGGGAGGTGATCAAGTACCTGGTGTACAATGCGCGGAAACGGGGTGGAGATACCGCCGATAAATATTTCACCCGAACTGAAAACATTGCCGGTGTGAGAGATGTAAGTCATCCGGTGTCTTTTTCGACGTTGACTACTTCACCAATCATTGAAGAGTTTCTGACGCTGTTCGTTGGTAGATGCGATTTCAAGCTCTGATGCCGGACATTCTTCACTGGCTGGGCGTCAAGAAGATCGACCGAATGTTGTCCATGTCGAACATGAAGCATGATGCGATCGTGGACTCGGGCATCAAGATCCTGGAGCGAATCCCTATTCCCGACGAGATGATACCAAGCGATTCTCGTGTTGAGATCGATGCCAAGATCCACGCTGGCTACTTTACCACAGGCAAGCAGGTTTCCGCGAGTGACCTTGCTGCTGTGAAGGGTCGTGGCTGGGAGAAATGGGAGGATGTCGAGGTACGTGCACTAAACGAAAGGAATTACGATGATGAGAATGATTCGACTAACCGATTGTTCAAGCACTAAATGATTTCTGTATCTGCGTCCTCAACACCAGCATCTAATTCTGACCCAATGGAACTTGTTGCTTGCAGTGCTTCCTATCGAGCAATACGTCTACTGGTCCTTGGCCGTGACTTGGATCCTCGGATGCGGATGTGAACTGCATTTCATGGTCCAGTTTGCCTCTTGGGAGCAGCAATAGTGTCCCGCACGTGTATCTGATTTTGACTCGTGTCCTGTTAGTGGATATCCAGAACGTCTCCCGGTAGATGTATCTATCTCTTCAGTTATTCATATCCCGAGCATAGGTCCCTGGAATGGAATCATTATTCGTAAAAATGAAACACTTTGAAAATATGTTCACAGCCGCAATTCTATCTACAGACATGAGATGAACAGTATCCTCAAGGGGAATTCAGTCCGAATCCGCTCAAGTCATAGATCTATTTCATCGAATTAAACCTGAACATTCTTCCCTCACTGCAGATGCTTCTTAAGCAACTGCGACAACATCTTCGTCATCTGCTGATACATCTCCTGTCTGTTGTTCTCAAAATTGGCAAATGCGTTCTTGGCACTTCCCACGGGGATCTGATCTTTCCCCTCACACAGTGCCGCCCACGCCTCCTCCGTGAACTCATCCAACGGCATCCCGATCAAATGCCCATCCTTTAGATCTGGCTGATGCTTCGTATCATGCAATTCAGTCTGGACGGCGGGCGGATACAACTCCATGACCTTGATATTGCCCGGCCCGTCTTCGAGCTGTGTGCGCAGCGCCAGAATGAAATGGTGCAGCGCGGCTTTGGAGGCGCCGTAGTTGGGGCAGCGCATCATGGGGACCAGAGCGAGTTGGGAGGTGGTGAAGC
The DNA here is from genome assembly GCA_014839625.1 of Penicillium ucsense. NCBI lineage: Eukaryota > Fungi > Ascomycota > Eurotiomycetes > Eurotiales > Aspergillaceae > Penicillium > Penicillium ucsense. The sequence goes on along the minus strand of WIWV01000107.1, from coordinate 85,378 downwards.
CGAGCATGGTCGGAGACGACTGTTGTTGGAGATGCGGGATGAAGGCTTTGGCGAGACGAACGGCCGAGGTGTAGTTTGTGGTGAGTTCGGTGTCGAAGACGTCCATGTCGACGGTGTCGGGCTTGGAGAAATCGAAGGGGCGTTGGATGCCCGAGTTGACGAGGATGCAGTCGAGATCGGCATTCTCAGCGATGATCTCGGATGCGAACTGGGGGATCTATCTCGTGAGAGCGGTGGTCATGGACGTTAGCTTTCATCCCGAGTGTGACAGGTGTGCTTGATTTCTCCATCTCATGGAGGGAGGTTCAATGACGTTCACGAGCCGGGTGATAAAAGGACCGACCTTGTCCAGCTGCGTGATGTCAAACACCTTGGTTTTGACCTTGTCGGAATCATGCTTCTTCGCAAACGCATCCAGATTCTCCTTGCGACGACCCGTGACAATCACCGGTGTACCATGTTCGACGACTTTGGCAGCCAGGGCTTCACCAATGCCGGAGGTGGCGCCGATGATAAGGACCCGTTTGTACTCGAAAGGCATTGTGTGGGGTTGCGCTTCTTCGTCGATGTGTGAGTTTGAAAGTGAAGGTGAGAATAACGTGAATTGGAAACACTATCAGAACTTCTCTGTTCCCAGTCCCAGACTTATAAACAGACTAACAATGAAGTTTACAGTGCTTCCCACCTAAATTTTCTTAGAGTGGTTGATTTCAAAGCAGGAACAGACCGGAAGATGGAATCAACTACCCCGCCTGGCTATGACTGACGACGCAAACTATGACATCCATCACATCTTCAGGCGTAAAGTGGGGCCGATAAAGGTAATCGAGAACGATCAAGTGGGTCCTGAGGTCAGTTGGAAGTCACGCCTGAGCGTAGCTGCGTGAGTAGTGAGTAAGTCTTCGGTGAGTTGGAGTCGAGTCATGAATTATCCGGAAAAGAATTAATGCGCCACCTACACCAACTACACCAAGACCCGTCAAGGAATTGAATGGAAGCTCTTGGTGAAGGTGACGAATCATGGATGGCTCTGTCAGCCATGCTGCGCTTTAAACATCTAGCGTAACGAAAGGGATGTACCAAGACCGGGGAAAGAGATTGGGCAATAAGCCCAGTAAAGGCTTAATGTTAGCTTGGAATAGATGATATTGGAACATGTTAAGGATAGGGGCGGGGCGGAGTGCTTGCTACGTTTGCAGATTGTGAATACCAATGGTTGTATGAAGGGACTCCATGATCTTTCTGGCCACCAAGTTTCAATGCGATGATACGAATGCATTCCAATTGTTTTTTTCCCTCTGTGACTGTACTCGGCTGTCGACAATCACACACGGCACAACGAAAATGAATCAAGGGAACAGCCGAGACGAAGTGTTGATCAGGGAAAGATGAGGATCATTCAAGGGCAGGAATGACGCTCTACTCTACTTTTGACAAGCTTGTTCGAGGAGTCGGTAGCCGAGTTTCCAAAATTACAATAAAGCACCATCGAAGAGTACGGGGAGTAATTCTCGTAAGAAAGGAAGTGAAAAGGTAGGAATAGATAAATTTATCGTTCAAGTAGGTCATAACTTCGTACGTGAAACAGTTCAAGGAGTCTCGGAAACGTTGTAGACCAGCTTCTCACCACTGACCTTGTCCTCCTTCATCAACTTCATACCCTCAATGACACCCTTGAGGCCATCCGTGCCGACCTTGGGAGGGTGAACCTTGACCTTGCCCTCAGCCAAGAGAGTCTCCGCAATGGGCACGAACATCTTGGCGTGGGCCAGATCCTCGGGCTTGGCAGGAATGTCCATGTTGCCAAACTTGAAGGCCTCACCCATGGCAGTGTAACCGAGAGTCGAGCGGCTGTTGACATTGTCGCGGGGTACCTTGACGGGGAGCAGAGCGCTGTATTCACCACCCTCGGTGGAGATGGCCTGCTCGCAGAACTTGGCGCTGGGCTCGAGGGAGATGCAGTCGAGGACGAGCTTGAGCTTGTTGTTGGTCTCCTCACGAATCTTGGCGGGCGATTCGGAATCCTTGTAGTCGTAGACGGAATCGGCACCCAGGCTGCGGACCAGGTCGAAGTTGTGCGGGGAGCAGGTGGTAATGACCTTGTAGCCGGACAGCTTGGCGTACTGAATGGCCAGGGTACCAGTGGCACTGGAGCCACCGTAGATGAGGATAGGGGTCTGATCTTTGATGGGCTCGGTGGGCAGAGCGAGCTTCAAGCTCTGGTAGAGAGCCTGGCCAACGGTGAGGGTGCCGACACCCAGGGTGGCGGCCTCCTGGAAGGTCAAGTTATCGGGAACCTTGATCTGGACGTCACCCTTGGCGACGATGTACTCGGCAAAGGCACCATCCTCGGGCTGGACAGCATTGCCACCGTGAGCGAAACCGCAGATACGGTCACCCTTCTTCCAGGGCTTCTTCACATCCTTGCCGACCTCCTCGACGACACCGGCAAAGTCGCAACCGACCAGGACACCCGGGGGGGATAAGAAAGCAACGTGCTTCCAGTCAGTGGGGTTCAAGCCAACACTGACGTTCTTGACCAGAACGTAGTCGTCACGCAAGGCGGGGATAGGTCGGTCGGTGACGAGACCCTCCTTCTTGGGCTCGACGACAACAACGGCTTTTTGGGTAGACATGATGAGGGAATTTGTACGTGAAATAAAGTGAAATCGGAGAGCGAAATGATTGAGAAGGCACGAGCGAAGGATGGATTAAATAAAAGCTTGCGAGGCGTCACCGATGGAGCCCACGTGCTCAGAATTAAAGCATTTTGCAGAGAAACGAGACTCTGACAAATCGCCGCTCAGACTTCCACCAGCTTCCAAGTTGGAGAGAGGAGCTTTCACCCTCTCCGGCTGTCCCGCCGAGTGATGACGAAGTTGTGTTCCCCACGGCGATGGTCACCGAGTGGGTCTCTCTTTGGGAAAAAAGCTCCACCAAGCTGCACACCAAATCAGATCAACGATCTTCCACGCTTGAAGCATTGGAAGTTCAATTGGGCCAAGAGATGGACAAGTCAGATAAATGGTAGGGTGTTGAGGGATTGCTGAAGGACCCTGTCCTTTCCACTTGCTGCCCCAAAGGAAGGTACCTCCTTCCTCTTGCACGATCGTCCCATCTCGGCGCGAGGAAAAGCCTGGCGGCTCCGACTTGTTTCAATGAATTTTGGGTGCATCTCCAATTCTCCATCCAGCCCGGACACGGACGATCTATCGTCTCCATCAACCGGGACGACATTATCCCGGCGGACAGATTGATGGCTTTCAAACTGGCAGTAGAAGAATTCTTGAAACGTGCCTCGGCTGAGGATGTGAGCAACCAAAGGCGGTGAGCCTCAGTTACACGGAGAAAGCTGCTACGACTCACGAGTACCCACCTGGTCAATGGCAGAAAAGAGAGTGCTGACCAAGCCCCATCCGCAGCTGCCAGAGGTCCCGGGCCCGTCTTGAAGATTCTGCGGACGATTCGTAAGCAATCCCATTCAGTAGGTACCTACATAAGGTTGCAGGTGGTCTCCAGACAGGTATCATTCACCCATGACTCATGTAATCAACCCCTTTGGATCCTCTGGATTCGAGGATGTGTGCAACGTCACAGGGATTCAATCCATCCAGAATCACCCATTCTTCGGCTTGTGAAACAGTTCGGCCGCACAGCTCTGCCCGACCTCGATGCATTGTTGATTATCGAGCTTGTGCTCCAGTATGGTTGAACCACAGTGCGTGGGTGGAAATGTTCGCCATACAGTTAGCATCAACCTTGCGCGATCGATCAGGAAGCAAGAGAGGCATATCAGGGTATTCAATCAATGACGGGCTGCCTGTGCTCTGGTGGTGCAAGTGCTCTTTCGCCTTGTTCCACGACACGCTCTCAGCAAGCACCTAGAAACGCCAGTATAGATCGGAGCATATTCCCATTATCATAACCAACCGCGCAGTCCAGGGCGGATTGGACATGTGCTTCCCCCGGTGCGACCGCAAGCACATAATTCAATTGCCTCGTCAGATCAAGCTCCTGCTGATCACACACATGAACCACATCCAGACCTAGAATTCCCTGCCCAAAGTCCATGCATGATTCGTAGAGAATTTCCGAATCGCCAACAGCCAGGATCAGCTTTTGACTGATTGAATCGGCGGGTGGGCCCGGGTATAGTTGCTTCCACACAGAAAGCAGTTTGTCTTTCTCGCATTGCAGAGCCCAGATGTCGTCCGTCGGCTCCTTGGCCATAAGATAAAATTGCTCAATCGCTTTCCGGGTCAAGTAGTCGCCCTTTGCGGAGGGTAGTTGTTGGGCTTGGGACCAGCTGAGTGATGCCCACGGGGACACGAGGACGATTGCTTTCAACTGTCGACCCCGGAGATCAAGCGAGGGGGCATATGGCGATGGAGAGATCAGATGTATCAGAAGGCTCAGAATCAGATGGCCGCCGGCGCTGTCACCTCCTAGGATCATGTCTTCCACTGACAGCTCCTTGTCCAGGAGCAGATACCGGAGCGCCGCCACGGCCTGGATCAATTGACAGGGGAACGGGTGCTCCGGCGTCAGTGAGTATTCGAGCATAACGACTTGGCGTGCATGGCAAGCTGCTGCGCATTTTAGCACGAAGGGCATATGGGCTTTGGCTACAATTGGCTTGTGGAATCCACCCCCATGGAAATAAAGTAGCGTCGGTCCGTCCGGATGTGGCTGTGGAGAAGCCACGAAATGAAGCACAGGAACGGGTGTATCGTGGAAATCTGCGCCGTCACGTCCAAATGTGCTTTCATCTAAAGGGATGGCCTCATGGTCCAAGCCATGGCTCTGACAGTATCTCTCGATCGCTTGTCCAGTAAGCAGCTTGCGAGACTGTGCTAATTGAGCTGCTGACCCGACTTCTGGTTTCGCTTGCAAATTAGCGATAGAAAATTTCTGGCGCCAGTTGAGTCTGGCTACCGCTTGATGGGACAAGCTCAATGCGACAAAGTTGGACAGTATTCGAGTCGCTGTGCTGAGCCGTCAGAAGTGCTTCACAGGATCTTGTGCGCGAATCTCATCTGATGTCGTCTGGACCGGGGGCTCCCGGCGGGGTGACGCAGATCACGATAGCTGGGCAGGACTCACCGAAAAGAGGATATCTCCATATCACAGACAGCCTGTCGATGATAGTCAAAGGCTCGATGACGAGATTCGTCGTTGGGGACGCAGCCATCACGAGGATTGAAGGGCGCCGGCGAGGCTCTGAGTAGGTTTTTCTGTTTTTTTTCCAACAACTTTTTCAGTCACACAGCGGGGTGTGAAGGGCGACGTCCGCTTTTATACATAGTCAGATATACAGCTCGAGTGCGTTTGTGGCTTCGCCTATATGAAGCAAAACAACTTCCGGTGTTCCGGTTGCGAGCCCCATGCGCTCGCTCATGCGTCTATGCATCTAAAACGTGTTATTTCGTGTAACGACTGGATCAGACAGTGGAAGTGGCCGACGCAGCGTGACCTGGATGGGCCGAGCCATCGTGTGGCTCGCAAGTACTACCCAATGCGGAAGTCGTGGTTTGTATGAGACCGCAACAGTCCGTCACGAGCTGCACGACACATTGGGGCCAGGCCATGGGTTTTGGAATGAACAAAGTTCTTGCGAGGACGATGGAATTGCATGTGTCTCGGGTTCGGAATTCATCTGGAAGTCCGAAAGCCGTGACTTTATTTTTGGTGATCCATGTATGAACATCGGCGGAAAGTGTCACGTTCTCACCCCTTGTTGAATCGACGTCTGACATCACAGCACGGATCACTGACTCGCGTGGTCTGCATGCTCTCAATTACCAGATCGAGTAATGAGTATGCAAATTTATGCGAGGAAAAACAAGAATCAAGAGCCTTTCCAGAAAACCCCACCAGATTCGAAGATGACTGATGGGGTCCATAGTCCATACACCTGCATAAGCTGCATGGAGACCAGCCCACGGCCTGCCCCTTGACGGGCAACTGGACGATCAATTCAGCTGACAGGACCAACCTTCTTTCAATCCACACCCACACACATCTACAGTTCTACATTGCACATCTCAAGAAACATCCTGTGATATCCGCCGATTGCGACCCCCCCGACTTGAATCACGGGACCGTCAGCCCCAACATTGCAGGATGAAGGTTCTCTGTCTTCACGGAAAAGGCACTAGCGGTGCCATCTTCCGATCTCAGACGTGTAAGAGCAGCGCTCTGTCTTGGAGCTTTGCCTCTAGAGCTTCTTTCTTCATACCCCCCTCCTCTCCAAAATCCCTCTCCACAATCTTCAATGTCCTCGCAACCTTCACAAAGCATAGCATCAGAACCGAGCATTTTACCTAATTCATGTCATCCTTCTCTTCCCCCCACCAGCTTCATTCCGAGCCAAACTACCTGACCAACCTATCGAATTCGACTTTCTCGATGGGCCCTTTGAAAGCACAGCCGCGCCCGGCATCGACCTCTTCTACGACGGGCCCTACTACTCATGGTGGACCGGCGACACCGTCGAAGATGTCCGAGCCGCGGTCGCCCGACTCAACAGCCACATCGCCCGACATGGACCCTACGACGCCGCCATGATGTTCTCCCAAGGCTGCGTGCTCGGGTCCGCAGCCCTACTCCTCCACCAGGAAGAAACGCCCCATCTCCCACCCCCCTTCAGATCCGCCATCTTTATCTGCGGTGGCCCCTCGATGCCCGTCCTCGAAGAACTCGGATTCCAAGTATCGGCCGAGGCGCGCCAGCGCGATATCGCCTCGCGCAACGCCCTGGCCAAACAGGCCGGGAACGCGGCGATCCTGAGCCAAGGCAATAGTCGGTGGACAGGGCTGGATGCGTTGACGGGCGGGTTATCGGAGGAGGAGTTGCGGAGGGAGATTGATTGTCCGTTCCGAGTGGTGGTTCCGACGGTGCATGTTTATGGTTCCAAGGATCCGCGGTACTCGGCGGGGGTCCATTTGTCTGCGATCTGCGAGCCGAAGAAGAGGAGGTCGTTTGATCACGAGGGGGGACATGAGATCCCTCGTAATACGCGAGTTAGTGACTCGATCGTTGAGTTGGTGCAGTGGGTTCTGGGTCAGGGGGCTGAGGCCTGAAGCGGGACGATGAGAGGTGCGTGCCGGCATTTGTTTTCTGAGTTCTGAGTAAGAACTCAGCATCTCAACTTGCGTATTACGGGTTCGGTCATTGTGAAGGGCTTAACCCAGGATAGAAGTGTTCATGACGGCTCAATCTTATAGAAATGCACACCATGGGAAAGTTAGAGTTTGGTTCTACTTCCTTGTATGTATGGCATGTCTCCAGTAACCAATCCTATAGTGAGCATAGATAGTCCTCTGAAGTTAAGGGACGGACGAAGATCACCCGAAAGAACAACCCACAATCTGAATCCACAATTCCACACTCACCGAGCTTCATATGAAATCGTCCAATTCGAATGATTATTTATTAACATTATGCAGGTATAGGAAAATGCTTAAAGCCAACCTTCACCAAGAAAACGTCTCCTCGTAAAGGTCAACGATCTTCTTCCCCCCCTGAACATCCCGAACAGCATCCCGAACACTGTCCCCAAGACTTCCCGGCCCGCAAACACTAACCGCCATCGCACCAACCTGATCCTCTTGCTCACGCTGCACCAAGGTCTTCATATCCGGTCTTTCCTGGTCAATGGTGAGCGGAATATGTTTCGGTGCGTGAACGAGCCACGTGGGTTTGGAACCGGGCACGAAGCCTTCCGGGTCTTCTTTGTGTCCGGTGACATAGATGCTGATCGAGAGGGTGGCGCCGAGGTTTTCGCCAGAGGCCTGGGCGCCAGGGTGAGTGGTGCGACTGAGCATGTCGTGGTTGAAGATCTCGTTCATCCATGGTTGGATCCACGTGAGATGGCCTGATGGAGGGATCAATTAGATCGAGATCGATTGGTAAGGGGGATAGCGTTGGCCATATAATGCGTGGTATCAGACTTACTCATATTGCGGACTACCCAGACGAGGTGCATTCTGCGGGTGACTGTTTTGTGGGAGCTAGAAGGGTCGTCGATCAACTTGCGCAGATAAGACATGGCATGGGTGATGCCAATGCCGCCAGCCACGAGAAGAAGAGTGCCATAAGACTCGAGGGAGTGAAGTCCACCTGAGACCAGCCAATGCGCATTAGAATATCGTCATATGCAAAGCCACTCGGGACAGAATGCGGATCTTGGGAGAAGCATCTTACCGAATGGCCCCTCGGCCAATGCAGTAGCCTGTAACCTGCCATCAAACGAGGCTTCAACTTTCCGATGTAGCTTCTTTGTAAAGCCCTCTTGGCTCTTGACCAGGATTGACATGGTCTGCCTATCTGACCGGTTGACCAAGGTAGCAAGGGAATTCTCAGAGTCACGTTTTTCAAGAGAATGTGTCAAATCAGAAGACGCCCACGCAACGGTGAATGGGTGTGAAGTCCAGAGGCCGAGACAAGGAAGATAAAGGTAGAGGTATTGCCCAGGCCGGAATTTCCAAGCTCGGCAGACTTCGATGTCGACACGGGCAACAGAGCCAGGAAGGAGTTCCACGGTGGCGTTCGTGGGTCGTTTACCAAGGTTGCGCCACAGAAGAACTGTAAGGCGACTTGCGCGCTATGAGAATTCGTCAGCTACGCCGGCAAATTGACATTCAGCGGGAAGGAAGGGGATAAAAACAAGACTCACGTCAAGTCCCCAAAGAATCAGCGTGCCTAATAACACGCGTTGCTGCAAGAGATTCTTCAGGTGATACCACAGCGCGACGAAGGACATGATCGCCAGAGCAATATGAAGATGCAGGAAAAGCTCATAAAAGGCATGACGAACCGGCGACCATGACTGTAGGACGATGAAGACGAAACCGAGGACGGCGATCAACCCATAGAGGTAGAATGGCATTCGCCAAATTGTGTAGGCGATGTACTCTTTCCCGTCTGTGTAGTAGTGTCAGAAGCCCGCGTCGTCAGGAAAGGTGTTCTCGCAATACCGAGGCTGGAGGGAAATAGGTGGACTTACGCAAATACCCTTGGTTTGCCAGAACCGCGCTCATATGGACCACTGCATTTGCGGCAATCACGCGACCGACCCAGCGGTGCATCAGATTGAACGTGTCAAAGGGAATCTCGAGCAATTGTATTAGCGGGTTGTTGCGGCCAGCGCTCAATACCAGACCCGGCGTGTTCATCAAGGCCAAATGGCCGGCCGCATACTTGAGCTGATACATCTTCTCTGAGTAATCTTCCCACCAGTCCACCATGACAAAGATGAAGATCAGATTGAGTCCGAGGTATATCATGAGGAGTATCATCTCCAGTCGCAAGGGAACAGTTCCCATGTGCAGGCGGCCAACACGAAGTTCTCGGCTGTGGCGGGTGCCGTAGAAAGGAGCATAGGAAACATGCTTCTTCAATAGTGAGGTCAACTGGTTAGTCTCCGCAAGTTGTGTTTGATCGGTTTCTTGTTGAGCTATTAGCCTTCGACGTCGATGTGCTATGCGTATGAGCATTCGCCAAAAGAACAAGATAGAAACAAATCCCGCCATGGCGTACAAGGGGACCGCCAATGTCGGGTTCATGGGTGCCTCGTCAACCCCATTCCCTTGAAGCTCGACACCCATGATGATAATCAAGTATATGAGATCCCGAAGTAGGCTGATTCGTGACTGGATTGACCTAGTACAGGTGAGTCAAAGTTCCCTCAAAGGGTACCTCTATCTCGCGACTACGTACTGAGGCCGTCTGGAAGTGACTCGGGGAGAAGGTGGCTCACTGGAAGACTTATTTGCGTTCAAATATAGGGCCGATCAACAATCACGAGGACAAGTGCTGGAGATTATTACATCAGATGATTGAAACTTGTTTCCCCTTCATGCCACGTGGAGGTGTTCGACAACGACTTGAAGAAATGTCAGTGAGGAATGCCGTCATGGACCCCCAGAGCACAGAGCGAACGTTGCTTATCCAGGAGTTCTAGCAGATGCAGGAGACGGAGGGAAGTGTTCGTCATTTTGTCATTGTGTCCCAGCTATTATCTCGAGACACTCTGTTGAAGCGAGCCCTGGAAAAAGGTACCAGTCAATGTAACCAACCGCTTGAGGTGACTCTCGCTAAGCAGCTTTGACCTGAGGGCACGTCAAGCTCAAGTGGTCCTTAGCGGCCCGAAGCCACGAGCCTGAGGATCATCAAGCTTATCCTATTGCACACAGGCAGTCGGTCTCTGGAGAAGCTCGTTCATCAAGGTGTCCAACTGGTGGAATTAGCCTCTGCTAGCCCACATATCCCGTGGTGGCAGCCTGGTTCAATCGGTTGACGTAGCCAATGTGTCAGAGTTCTGTCTGACATCCATCTCCATGGCGGGTCTGCTTCAACGGGCTCCAACCTCAACAAGATGAATCGCCTCGGTCTAGACTCTTCTCTGTGTTCCAGGAGATCTTTTCGAAGACCTAATTGACATTGTTCAAACACACATCCGGAAGCGGGATTCGGCAACTCAAATGTGGTGATAGTACGGAAAATTCAGCCTCTTCCGAAGCGCTCCCGTTTTAGGTAACGTAACCCAAGGAATGTGTCCAGACTCCACCACCACATTCCAAGGGTTCCCGCACTGACTTGAGGTGAATGTGTCAGCAGGTTCACCATTGGCACGCAATGAGCGAGTCAGTTGTTGTCGGTGTAAAGTGATAATCCTCAACAAGTTGGACCTGTCATGAATAAAGGACAGCAATCACACGACGTTCGCGACGTCACTTTCGTTCAAAAGTCATCGAGTCCTTGCGCGGACGACCCCTGAGTCGTAAACAGCAGATCGATGTGGGGAATATTTGCAACGCAACGGTAACGTTGCAAAAGAAGAAGGGGAGGACAGTCGTCGAAGCTGCTTCGGTGGAGACCCCGGAGCATGACGGCATAAGTTCCAGTACTGCAGGTTCGAGATTCTGGAGTGACGATATTCTATGGTGTCCACGTGAAGACTCGGACGTTCTAGAGTCTATACGATAGAGCGTCAACCCAGCCGAAATTCACGTGCGCGACAGTTGAGGATGATCTGTCAAGCCAAGATGCACCTCGCTCGATCTTTGGGCAGATCGGCCTGATAAGAAACACACTATATCATATGTTATGGATTCTGGGCACCGCCCAGTCTTCACTTCGGTTTACTGTCTGCTCCTGAGGCGAGTGGGAAGAGATGGCCCTGGTTGCAGGGTTGCCAATAGCCTGATCTAGACCGCCGTCGACACACTTCTGTATTTCATTGCGATGACTGCTGTGGCAAGTCTCGAGTGTCCAGTGAGCTCGACGATAAAATTCCGAACAATAGGATGTCATGCGCTCATAAAGTGTACAGGGCATCTATGACATGGGTTGGGCTGGGACTTGACCAGAGTTTCAAATCATCACGGGCAGCGGTACATGATTCTTTGAGTAAGTGGCATTCGTGTGCGTTCACCTAGCGATACATCACTGGCAAAGCTGTCCTACTAGTCCCAGAGCATGATCCTAGAGATTCATGGTGATGGATAGGTAGAGAATCACGAAAGCAGACTAGGTTCATGTGTCTGTTCTCGTTCAACCCTTCGATAGGTCCAAACCCCCAGGCAATCCACGCCTGAAGAGGGTCTCAATGTAGTTCGAGGACAATGATGTGATCTATAATACCGAAAGAGAATATCAAGAGGTCAGATAGGATATCTCATTGCGTTCCTGTGTCAGGCTTTGCTTCCTCCCCGGGGCTCAAGCTGCCATAACCTGTGTCGTTGCTCGCAGACCTTTCTCTTCGGAGGGGCTTGCCAAGAAGCGACCCGCTCGCGTTAGGGCTCAGCTCTGTTTCGGGAATTCGACGCGTTTCACGTCGACGGCGACGTTGACGACGTTTTCGAGCTGGCACCGGCTCCGAAATTGCCTGTAGATAGTCTTCCACATTGACGCCTGCACGAGTGCAAAGTTCTGTGCAGGATTTGACGATGACTTCAACGAGACTGGACGAGAAGCCATAAAATGCTGGATTGTAGGCATTTCGAGCCCAGTAAATGAGTTGCGCAGCGACATGAGCCAAATTGGGAAAATCTGCTACTTGAACGGCGGCTTTGCGCTTATGAGAGGTTGGCTTGACTCTTCTATCGTTGCCCGAGGACTCCGGATCAGACACCGATGATGCCGTGGCAGAAGAGTCTGACGAGGCGATATAGTCCACATCAGAGGCCAGGAAATGCAGAAGATGGTAGACAGCGGAAAATCCGAGCAGGCTCAGGTCAACAGGATCAACGGGCAACTTATTGAACCATTGAATCGCTTTGTGGACGCTAAAGGACTCGGGAAGAGGTTTGTCACCTGGTTCGCGAGGAGTTACGAGCGCTAAAATCATGGCGCAACGAACGGCAAGGGAAATCTCATCACGGACAGAGATTGGTAGCGAGGAATCAACAAAATTGGCTGCATGACTCATTCCAGATTTCAAGCTTTCTCGAGGCAAAGTGGCGAGCACTGCACCGATATTCTCAGCACGATTGTTGTCAAAGAAAACAGCCTTCATGACAAGGGCGCGAGTGTATGCAGCAGACAGTTTGGGCGCCACGTCGAGGGCCATTCGAATCTTTTCCTTGAAAATGTCGCGGCTTCTCTTGGACATTGATGCGCCCTCGCTGGCCTCTAGATATTTAAGTAGGGCATTTTGCAGGAGATGGCTGGACCACCACGCTGCCAGGGCATCAACGGAGCACTGGATGGCAGGGTCTTCTTCAACGACATCTAGTAGGACTTCATCGTCGATAACACCCTCTTGCGTAGGTCTGTTCCAAGTCAAATTGGCAGCACGTTGAATAATACTGTCGATCATAATGTCCTCGCAGTCAACGTTGACTAGAGCAGCCAGATGGCTAGGCAGCAGATCTGGATGGCCAACAGGTAGAGCGTTGTTTATTGTCCGCGCAATAGCCCACTGATATTTGGCCAAGGCGCGTGCAGCATCATTGGACACTTGGGAAGTCCATGATCCCGGCTGGCCTACGCGCCACAAAAGGATACGGATATGAATAGCCTTGAGCATCATCCGCATGGGGCTTCGTGGCAATGTTCCAGCCGCAAAGATGGTCAGCACAAGACGACTTTTGCTGATTTCCACGTCACCTCCTGTGAGCTGAGCATCGATGGCGATGTCCCATGTTTTGACACGGCCCTTTTCGTCCTCCTCCGTGATGCCAGTGGCCCAGGAATACAACTTCCAGCCCATAAGACATCGAAGGACGTACTCGAAGCATCTGGAGGTGACGACGTACCATTCTCGGAAGAATCGGTGACGTGGAACGCCAACGCGCTGCATGCTTGTGAGCCACGCTTGCCGCCGAAAATCGCTAGATGCGAATGGTGCGTGTTGTCCTCCGGCGACAGTCTTATCAGGACCACGCTGAGTCACGGGCTGCGCGTTGAAGAGATACACGAAAACAACAAAGGCGCTTCCCACTACGAGGCCAGCCAAGACAAGCACGTGAAAGACGGCTCGCGTATGCCAAGAAGCCCACAAACTCTTCATGTAGAATTCAACATAGGGGAGTCGCAGGCGACTCAACAAGTTCAGAGGAAGCGACAACAATCCCTTTTGCTCCGTGTCTGAGTTGTCGGATGCCAGGCCATCCAAGACCATGAGACCAGCTAGCGCGCCGATCATATACTTGTTAGGCATTCGAGATTTTCGACGCGATCCTCTGTCCCGAGACTGACTCGTGGACCGCGTAGTGGACTGCATATATGATTGCGAGAAAATGCCTCCACTTTTGGCGCCCTCATCGCGTAAGCGCTTGAACGCATCCGGTACTTGAATCAGGCCCTCAGGAGGATGTGAAGTTGTTGATGTACTTTCATGATGTTCTTCAGGGTTGGAAAAGACACTAGGCGACGTGCCAGGATCACTAGACGCCGTGTAATTGCTTGGAGAGGAAATGGATCCGCACGAGGTAACCCCTTGGTCGGCCGCTTTATCGGATTCGCGAAGTCGGATTTTCAAAGCAGTATTTTCGTCTTCCAACCGCTTGTTCCTGAGTTCTAAGTGCTTGATGTATTCTGTTGCTTTCGATAGGATCGATGCCTTGTTCAACTTGTTGGCAGGCGTGTTGCCATCGGGTTCATCTTCATCGTCATTTGAATCACCCGTAGCATTTTTCAAGGCCCGAAGACTCGGTACACTGTCGCGAAGCTCGGCGATTTTCTCATTGAGATTGGCTCGATATCTTTTCTCGATGACATTATGGGCACGCTTCTTTGCTGGCATCTTCTGATTTGATCGAACTAAGCCCGTTGTGGGGACTGGCAGGTCGTCACTGCTCGTCTTTCGCTTTCTGTTCGTTTCATCGCTGCAAACTAGAGGAACTTGGCCACCCTGTCCCTGAGTTGGGACCGAAGTAGTATCTTTCGTGTGGAACTGACCTGGTCGAGTTGGTGCGCTAAGGGGCATCTCCATGTGGCCAAGCGGTAGGTTGGGGGAGAAGTTTATCGACTTGATCTGATCCGGAGAGCTGGAGGTCGTCTGTGGAGACGGAAAGAATCCAGACGATGATGAATTTGCATCCTTGAGATTATTGTCTGTGAATGTCGGTTCATCCCATCGCATCCACTGGGTCCAATCTTGACTGGCATCTCCTGGATGAGATTCCATCCCTAAATACTCATCCCCACCAGATTGGCGGCGGGGAGAGAACAATTCAAAGTCGTTGTCCATCCGTGGACAACCGCAGGATCAAGACATTCACAGTCGGGATTCCGAATGAAGACACTGTCGAATTTGTCCTGTCAAAGCAGCAAAGCTGATGCTATATGAACTGTTAGAATGCAGGTTTGCCACATTTTACAGGGCAAAGATGAGTGAGAACGATAGCATATCGAATAGGGCCAATCTGCAGAGACGACGAGGACAAGGGAACCTAGGTCGAGGACCGTGGATGACAGGCGTACTTACTTGTAGAGAGTGTAATCAGGATGGAATTCGCGGGATGAGGAAACGCTCGCAAGGGCAGTCAAAACTCGTACGAGAACTTCGAGAAGGGTGGAAAAGGGGAATCAAAATTCGGGGTCCAAAATCCGCGTTCAATAATGGACTACAACTGACAAGCGATGGATTGGCCTGATTGTCTCGATCACAAGCTGGCCCTGGCATGGGCTGGGCAAATTATGGAGATCAGGTGGATTCCCCACGCACTTGGCCCTTCTTTTTCGGCCTGGCGGCGATCTTCAAAGTCTGCGAAGGAGCAGAGCGTGGAACGAGGACTGCAGGATGTATTGATTGGCTTGTTCTCCAAAAGCAGGCTGGTAGTAGGAAGTCAGAGTTGCCATACGATACCCAATAATCCAAGTCCACAGTCCACTGGTATTTGCTCGTCAAGATGAGATAATGATAACGCTGAAGCCTGGTAGTAGTTCTAATCATTCCTTCGACACGAAGCCACTCTGCGGCGTCGTATGATCGCGGCTCGCGGCACTTCCGGGCTGATGCGCCGAGAGAGAAAGCGTGACTGTATCGTATCGGTAATACTTCCGATCGCAAGCTCAAAACCCAGATGACAAGGCCCGTATCTTTGGTTATAGGAGCGTATGGAAAGTAGTGATTATGATTGGTCAAGCTGTACACAGCCCCGGACCGGAGCCGCGGAGCCGACGCACTTCAAAGGCTCCAAGTGTTTTGAATTGCAGTACGCTTGCAGTCTTGCTGTAGTCCGGACTCAGCAGTGGTGCCTGGAGACCGTATAATCTACGTTTTGCCAATCTACTCATGACGCTATCATATAATGATATGAGAAGTGATCCCGGGGGAGAACCTTCGAGGCAGTGCTTTGAATAGCCAGTACAAACTACAATCAGTATCAGGCTGAACTTCTGAAGTACCTCCCGTCCGGTGCCGGGCAGTGAAGGGACTGAGGTCCGCTCTTTCATGACTCAGCTGATCTCACATGGAAACCGGGCGGGAGGTGATTAAGGGGAGAGGTTTGGTCGTGGTCGCGAATGGCAGAACGAGGGTGGCCTTGCACTACCCGGGCCTCCGACATTCGGTTCTGGATACTCAATGTACTCTTTAGAAGGAATTGAGAGCTCATCTTTGAGTCATCGATTCGTTCAACACACACAGCGGTCGTCACACTCAGTTCTAGCGTCATGAAAGACATGCTCACGGACATTATGTACCTGGCAACCTGCTGTGTCGCGAAGCGAAGCGGAAGCTTTCCGGTAATCTTATCTGATGGTGTTGGTCCCCACTACACTGATCTTGAAGGCCATGCTCTCAAACACTAGAAAACTCCACTAAACGGGGATCTTGTCAGGACAAACGAACCCGCATGGATGATCTTGCAGTTTCGCCGGACGCTTTTATGGGTCTGAACAATGTGCTCCGTCGCACCCTACGCAATTGAAGAGAGGGATTCTGTTGGTAAATTCGTAATCACAAACCAGCAATACTCGAGAAAAGCCAAGATGACCAAATTGTGAAGAGGTGCAAGTGATGGAAACGAATGACTCTTGCGGTGTGCTGTCCTGTTCTCCAGTCACAGGGAGGAGCCGAGTTACGTAGGCCACTCCGTTTCGAAGACCCAATCCGACAAGCATATGTTGAATAGCTCGAGATCTTCCCAGTTCCACCCAACCCGCGAGACAGACTACTTCAGCTCGACACTGGCATTGGCACTCATCGACAGCGGACTCAAAGTGTTCAGACCAGCACGATCCTCAGCATCTGCGAAAGTCATGACCGCAGTCTTTCCACTACCGATGCCAAACGCTCGCTTGATAGCCTTCCAACTTTCCACGCAGACGAGATACGTAGCTGTGCAGCCAAAGACGATTCCCCACTCCCAATTGATAGCATGGTGCTTGAAGACGAGCTCATTCACCACGGGTAGATAGATGACCGGGAAGGCAGTCACAAATCCTGCCATCACAGCCCAAAAAAGGAACCGATTCTGCCAAACGGTGGGGAAGATGGAGAATCGATTGGGGAAACGAACTGGGTCCATGTTGAAAAGCGATCGTGAGAAATGTTTGACCTCCCAGGCGGTCACCAATAGGAGGAAAGTCAGCGTGGCATAAGTAGTAGCACGCGCTCGAAAAACCGCATCGCAGGTCGAGTTGTAACCCTCATTGCACCCATTGCCCAGGTCTGAGGTACCGCTACCGACGGCGTAGATGACGCAGACAAAGGACACAAGACAGAGCGTGCCCATGAATGTGCCATATACCATCTTGTCAACAATAAGCTCGGTCGTAAAAACACCGACTCGAAGATCGTGAGGTGGGCGGTACATAATGTCAGGTTGAGACTCTTCCAAGCCCAAGCCGACAGCCAAGAAAGACGAGGTCACCAGATTGGCCCACAGGATTTCCAGTGGTGACAATGGGAAGACTGAGTCGCCACCCGTGTCCTTGAATGCTAGGGCGATCAGGAGCAGAACGACTTGCGCAATGTTGGAAACAAGGAGATGCAGCAAGAACTAGAGATGATCATCAGCTAAAGGGCATCATCATCATCAGGTCTGGGGTAGAATGGACCTTCTGGATATTGTCAAACAGACGTCTTCCTTCCTCGACAGCCTTCACAATCGACGAGAAGTTATCATCTGTAAGGACCATGTCGGCTGCCTCTTTGGCCACGTCACTTCCATTCTTACCCATGGCTATTCCTACGTCAGCTCGTTTCAAGGCAGGCGAGTCGTTCACTCCGTCGCCAGTCATGACGCAGAATGCTTGACGGCGATGCATTGCCTCAACCATGCGGACTTTCGTCGCAGGACTGCAGCGAGCGATTACCAGAGGTAATTCTTCGGTCTGGTCAATTTCTTGGTCCGACATTTTGTCAAATTCCTCCGCGGTCATGACCAGGTGCTTGGACTTTCCATGTGCTGTGACTCGGTCAAGAATGCCGACTTCTGAGGCAATAGCTGTAGCAGTTTTGATATGGTCGCCTGTCAACATGTGAACTGTAATGCCAGCCATCTGGCATTTGCGTACTGCCGCTGCAGTCTCATTTCTAGGCGGGTCGTAAAGGCCGACAAGCCCCCCAAACTCGAGTTCAGATTCCGCGGCGCTACGAGATGAGATTCGTTGCTCGTCCTGAAACTGTGCTTTTTTGTAGGCTATACAAAGAACACGGAGGCCGTCCCCCGCCATTCGTTCAGCGGTCTCCTGAATGACCCTCTGCTGATCCTCGGAGATTGACAGTAACGGGATGACAACCTCAGGTGCTCCTTTCGTGAAGATCTCGTTGACTTGTTCGGCTGGGTTTTTGTACACAACTGTCATCTTCTTGATTGCAGAGTCAAATGGATACTCAGTGTGCAGCTCAAGCCCTCGCTTCGTGATGACTTGGTTCTTTCCGAACTCAAAGCGCATGGCAAGAACGTGCAGGGCTATCTCCGTGGGCTCTCCAATCGCACTCCACACACCATTGTCGTGGTGGATTGTTGAAAGATTGCACAGCGAGATGGCCGACAAGAAGGTGTGTAGAGCCGGATGCTGATCCGCCGCGTACCCGGAGCTCCAGTTGATCGTGTCAAGTTGGACAACACCACTCGTCGGGTCGAATGGGTCAGTGGTCTGGCTAATCGTCAGGGCTCCCGCGTCAGGAATCCATGCCGAGCGAGCTACCATTTTGCCCTGTGTCAAAGTTCCAGTTTTGTCCGAGCAGATGTTGGTGACCCCGCCGACGGCCTCCAAGCACTGTAGCTTGCGAACGATGACATTGCCGCGAGCCATCGCTTTAGTGCCTACGGAGATTGTAATTGTAAGAACTGCGATCAAGGATTCGGGAATCACGGCGACGGCCACGCAGATGCCATAAATGAGCACCTCCCCTTGAACATCCCACAGGTTGACTGAGAAGACAATGATGGCCAGGAGAATGGCGAGGGCAAACAGCAACAAGGCGAATTTGCTCAGCTTTACTTGCAGGGGCGTACCCACGAGACCGAGAATATTCATAGCGGACAATTTGACTCCCCGCCAGAAGTAGGCAACGCGGCTTTTGTCGTCCACGGTGTCATTGGCTTGAAGTAACTGTGCAATCTTGCCAACCTCGGTGTTCATGCCCGTCGCGACGACGACTCCTGTAGCACGGCCTTGGCTCATGCTGCATCCGGAGTATGCCATGTTGGTGCGATCCCCGATGGGGATATCCGCACGAAGCAGGGTCTCGTATGGGGTTTTCAGGACCGGTAGAGATTCGCCCGTCAGGAGTGCCTCATCCATGCTTGCGTTCATTCCCTCAAACAAGCGTAAGTCTGCGGGGACAATGTCGCCCACGGCGAGCTGGACGACATCACCCACCACCAAGGACTCCGCCTTGACTGGGCTTATCTGGCCATCTCGAATGGCTTTGCAAACTGGTGCAGACAGGCATTGCAGTGAGAGGATGGTCTGTTCCGCACGATAGTCTTGGAAGAAGCTATGGAATGCTGTCAGCTTCACCCCCGGTCACGAGTCATACATCAGTGCCAAGATCACCTACCCAACAATGATGTTCAAAAGGATCACCGCAGTGATCACTCCCCCTTCAATGTAATCATCGATACCAAAGGACAAGGCCATGGTTATCAACAGGACCTGAGGTCATTATCAACAACCGGTGGAAGTACTACTTTCGAATCTGCCTCGACACTTACGATAGTCAAGCTGTTGGAGACTTGTCTTAGCAGTATCCCCCAGACGGAGACGCCCTTGATCTCCTGCATGGCATTCGGTCCATTTCTCTGGAGGCGTTCCCTGGCCTCGACGGTAGAGAGTCCATTGCTGTTGTTGGGAAAGAAGACGCCATGTGGTCAGATCAAAGATGAATAGCGCGCGATATCGCGTTCGGGATTGCTCAACGCCGCTCACCTCAGGCTTGTCTGAAGAATATCAGCAACTACTGTGGGCTCGAGAAGATGGCTTTGGACAACAGTATCGCTTGAACTATGTCGGTGGTCGAGTGTCGCAGTTAGATCCCCGTCAGCCGGTACGTTGTCACCAGTGGCAGGTAGAACGACTTCCTTCTCGTAGGAGGTGCGGAAGTCCAAGGGTCCCTTCGAATGATCCCGCTGGATTGAATGAGGCTCCTTTAGGGCACATATAGAGGGTTCTGCCGATTCCTCGACATCTGGAAGCGTGTCAATGCCCATTCAAGTATAGTTTAAAAAGCGGGGTGATAGGCAGGCCCAAGCGAATGGAGACTAGCAGGGAGTGATGGAGGGAAGAAAGAAGGAGAATGTTGATTTGCTTCCAAGGAACCTTGTCTGATGCTGAGATGGAATGTGTCCAGATTCTATCGTCACGCACTTGATCCTCAATCAGAATCTAATCGCCCGGAGGATCTCCAGATCCGGGGAGGGGAAAAGGGCTGGCAGGAATATTTGTACCATTCTCGGTTTCACTGCCGACTTCACCCAATGACTTCGATGCAACTCGCAAGTGAGGGGAGCTGTACCGTCGCTCATGGCTCATGCGGGGGGTCAACACCTTTACTTGGTCCTGTCATCATCTCCCCGGGAAGACCACGAGCTCATTGGGGGCTGCGCGAGGCGGGAAGCTTGGCTATCCAACACACTCTCACGCTGAGCGGCGCGCCCATTCGCCCCCGTGGAGGAATCGATTGCAGGAAGATAACACGCGATCTGAGGGTCGAGCGGAGCGGAGAAAGCATGATTGGGTGGCGGATGCTGGTGGAAGAGGTGGCTTCGTTCGCAGAGATACCAGGGAAGCTTGAAGACACCCAGTCTGGAGTCCACCAGTTACGGAGTCCAGTAGTAGGTAAGTACCGAAGTAGTACGCGAGTACCTACGGTGAACTTCACAGGTTGCCCATGACTGAGGTAGTTGAATGTACAGCCGGATACTTGGAAGTCAAGGGGTGAGGCGCAGGATTCTGGAGTTTCCAAGACTCTGTCCATCTTGGAACTATGATCACCTTGCAGCTCCTGTCAGCTCTCATTACAAAATCAATGAAAGGGACTTGACTTGGGGCTCATCCTGCAGGATAACTTCGGGGACCTATATCCGCCTTCTAACGATTGACACTTGCCACAGCTCGAAGTGACTTATGCTACTAGTTAGTAGCAGGTATAATAGAACCCACTGGTAAGGTAGTCACTAACTGACTATGTTACTACCTTACGCGATCATCTTATCGATCATGACCATACGCATAGTACTTATCTACCAGTCTGGCGCTTTTTCTATTCAAGTAGGAGGTACGTAGTTGTACAGTAAGTAGGTATACAATCACTCCTTGATAACTTACTCTCAACTTGCCCACAAGACTTGGGACCGGTCTATTTAGGTACATGCATCACTTGCGAAAAGGCGGCCAGTGAATCGTACATGATTCAGAATGATTTCAAGCTATCCGGAAAAAGACCTTACGCGTCCTTAAGATTACGCGGTGCTAGCCTCGTGCATTGCCACGTTTCCAAGCCCTTGGCGGCGTCACAGACTCCGGGCCTCCTCCTTTAAATGGATGGATGGCAAAGCGAAAGCCTCATTATTCGACTTATCGAAGCAGGACTCAACTCTGAGAGCAGGTAGACATACGATCAAGATGAATTTCGTGCTCCAGGACCGGGATCGCGAGGGTGTGCCCAAGGTATTCTAGTGAATATCTCTTTTCGTCCTACTTACTATTCACCGCTACTAGTAAACGGCGGACACGCTCAGGCCTGGATACCTGGCAGGTACCCCTGCCGCCTGCAGTTTGTGAGGTACCTCCACTTAGTTCAGTAAAGGACTTGTGAGGCCCTAGATCACGAGACCCCAACGCATAGTTATGTACACGTCCAGACTCGGTAGTCGCTCTGCCGGCAGTCGGATGTTCGGCCATGGGAGTGAGATCGATGCCAGTCGGATATTAAAGTACATTCATTCTTGGTCCTAGGACACTGTAGGAAAAGTAGTTAACGTCCGTGGCCAAGATGATCATCAGAAGACACCGTGCTCAGCTCATGGTGATCAAGATCAATGACTCCTTGAATTTTTCTGGACATGATCCAAAAAATAAAGAGATGTCCGAAGAGGCTAAACTCGTTCGTCCTCTTACCTCAGGTAGTCAGTTACTTAGAACTTAACTACTAAGTTACGGCTGTACCAACTCACAGTCTCACACTCTCGTGGTTTCCGATCTGTCCGCCAAGCAGCGCATGTGGGGCCCGCGGTCGACGAAAAATCGCGAGAGCTTCTTTCACGACGCTGCTGGGCCATATGCTTCCCCATCCTCTCTACGCACCACGAGCAAGACAGACACTCGCTCTCCGTCTCGACAATCCAACTCCGGCCAGAGAAAACCTACTACTTGGCTATCTTTCCCACTCGAATTCTCATTCTCCACCACGATGGTCGGCCCAACTGCGTCCCTTTCCAACCTGAGCCGTGCCGATGGCTCGGCATCCTTCAAGTGTCCCACAACAGGCTACAAGATCCTAGGCTCGGTCAACGCCCCAGTTGAGCTTCCCGGACGTCGCGACGCTCTGAAGCCCGAGGAAGCGACCGTGGAAGTTTTCATCAAGCCCGGAAACACCACTGCCGGAGTGGGGGAGCGATATGCGGAAGGCATCATTCGGACGATGCTTCAAAAGCTGATTCTGGGCCGCGAACGAGGCTTCCCCCGTCGTGGTGTGGTGATCACGTTGGCCATCGTCGGTGGTGGTGCGATTGCGCGAGGAGATTCGGTAAGTAGATGGCTCGGCATTCTGATGCCCACCTCTACGTAAAGTATGGCACGATGTACTGACTGAATGGATGGCGACAGTACCTCACCTTGCTGCCCTCATTACTTCACACTTCCTTACTCGCCTTGCTCTCTGGGGCCGTGCCCATGTCCATGACCTATTCGGCCGCGTTAATGGCCGTCTCCAAATCCAACGTCATTGTCAGCAACCCCACCCTTGTGGAAGCCAAGGCAGCTTCCTCCTTGCACGTGCTGGCCTTTTCCTCCAAAGGCCACCTCCTTCTGAATGAGAGTCAGGGCCGCTTCGACTTTGATACCTGGAAGACCGTACAGCAGCGTGCCCATGCCCTGTGTCGGGGCGTCGAGTTGCCTGAAGTAGACGGAGACATTGCCATGGAGGCCCAAGGCGACTCCGGCACTGCTGAGGGCTTTGTCCGTGAGACTGTGGAGGATCATTTGTGTCGCGATTACGCGTGGAAGATCAACACCGAGTGAAGATATGTCTCTGGCGATCTCATTCCGAGGCTTTCCAGCACACAGGGGGTTGATGTTGGAACGCATTGGCCATCCTTCGGCAATGGGTCCGACGACCGCATCTGAGGCCTTCATGAAACACATCGGATTACTTCAAGTGCTGATGCCCCAGTAGAACTGGGAAATCCCCATATCAATGATTGCATGACGCGCATCGGGCAGGCTGTGCTCGAGATCAGAGGAATATTGATTGCCTTGTTCACCGCGACAATGTATGGAACTTTGGGGGGGGGAGAAGAGTCGTTCCTCGGTCTCACTATTTCCACCAACAAACGAGCAAAGTACCGGGACATGGGGCTACAAAGAGGCGTTTCTGATTCGAGTTAAACCTTCCGGGCTTTATCGCCATCATACACAGGGGCGAATGGGTGTTACAGAGATCAGGTGACGACTAGACGTCGACTCGCCGAGTCCGCCGAGGTGGCAGTTTTGAGACCTCGATCGTCTCCCATTTGGCATGGACAGTGCCGTGCTCAAGCCTCCCGATGTACGAGCGGTGCATCGTCCGATGGAGACCTTGTGCAGCTTATCCTCGACGCACCCAAAAATAGACATCAAATAGACCGTTCAATGGAAAAACACTCACGTGAGTTAGCGAAGCATCTAGCTTCCACCTGAGATTACCCAACGTCAAGGTAGACCACTGAACTGAGTCTTATTTACCAATGTCCAGGTCAATTTCCTCCCTTGGTACCTCAGCGTAGACCAGTAAATAAGGTCCTTGCCAAGGCCTCTACCATGGACTTGCCTGAGGAATATAGTAGTCATTTCACTCAGCACGGAGGCTGTACCCGTGCGGCGACGATCGCATTATTCCACGAATGGCGGCTACGTTGCAGTGCAGCAGGATCTCTCAATGCTTGTCTGGCCAGTGTAGCATGTGCAGCATGTGCAGCATGATGCTGGACATCGTAGCTGAATCCTGGAAATGCTCCTAACCTCGGTCTCTCGAAGTAATGGAAAATCATTTTGGCATTCGCGACTGTGGGTGGTAAAATGATTCACGTCCTTCTTTTGCACGCCAAGTATAGTAACTACTGTCATTGCTTGAACAGCTGCTACCGCATGCAGTTGTTGGGATCTGAACTGATCGCGATCTGGATCCTTCCATGCCGCGACTTGGTACTTCACGACAACAACGACGACGGCAGTCCTATTTCCTGGGGTTTTTTTTTCCAGCCCCAGAATGAGGCCGATTCCCCCGCCATTGCCAGTCGGTGTTGATTTGAGTTATCTGCTTCTCCACTGGGGACTTTATCCGACGAATGCCTATTGGGGCTTCGACCTTCTCGAAAATGCCAATCTTGGGCGAGTCGGTCCGTACGCAGCTAATCAGCTACCGTGAAGGTTACTGCGGTCGGCTATCTCACTACACGAGGAAGCCACTGAAGAACCACGGTCGATGTTGGTGGAACTGGCCGGCTGGATTATTCTGGAGTTAGAAACTACCTTCTGTGAGTGTACCGCATGGGTCGTCGAGCGATTGCTCACCTGGCTTTGTCTCTCCTAAATGGGTGTCGCGCGCCTGGCAGTTCATCCGAATGAGGTGCTGATTACTCTATCTGACATGCAGACCACCAAATCATGACCAGACAAAAACTGGGTTGTTGGATAACTTGATATTATTAGGACTGCGACGGGGCCCGCCCGTCGCGGTTTGATCACTTTTTAGACCTTCCGCAATCCCCGTTACGCCCGCGAGCCGGCTTCCGTGCTGGTTAGCGGTGCTTCCGCGACTCCCCACGTCTTTGCATCCTCGCTGCCCTTTATCATCCTGCCAGATCACCGTTCTCTCCCACGAACGACGATCCTGTTTCATCTCATGGCATCGTCGAGTAGGAACGGTCGCCAACCCGACTTGCCTGTGACACAGCCTGCCTCGTCCGTCCATCTCCCTGCCGTCAACACCGCCAACACCGCCAACACCGCCAACACCGCCAACACCGTCACGGCCGAGGCCAGCTCTAGCGCAAGTGCCCCACCTCCACCGTCTCGAACGAGCTCGGCGACCGTCAGCGCGGCGCTCCTGCGCGACTATGCTCTGCACATAGAGCCATCGCAAACACACCACGAAATGTCCTTGCATGAAACCGCTCCACAGATAGTCGACAACCCGACGTGGTGTGCTCTCAAGAGCGGCCCACCGACCGAGGAAGCTGCGGGCGTACAGCTGGCACCCTCGAACCTTCGGCGTTTCCACCAAAAGTCCATCGGCGGACCTCGGTCATTATCTACAGACTGTATACCCAGGCAGACCATCATGAAAGCCCTGGCTTCGCGTCCCTGTCTGCCCAGCAACAGCTCCAATCCAGGCTTCACCAATCCTTGGGCCAGTCTCATACCCACGAACACGACGACGACGGAAGCAGCACCTTCCGCAACGTCATCAGAGGAGAGAGAGCGCCGAAGTAGCAATGCCTCCTCTCGAAAGCTATCAAATGCGTTGTCAAGTCTGCAGATCGGTGGATATTTGGAACGATCCCCTTCGACCGCGCGGTTGATGCTCCAGACTCCGTGTTATTTCCATCAGCGTTTCGATGACGCTGTCAATATCAAGAAGGTGCTGGAGGAGATCGCGGATGATGAGTGGTTGTCGCATTCCCGTCTGGTGCAGACGGCAACGGGGGTTCGTGAGGTCTCGAAGCAACTACAGCGTCGGCCCATCAAGCGCGCCGTGAGAACGATCATGATCGTGACCAAGGCACGAGACAATAGTCTAGTACATCTGACACGTCAAGTGGCGGAGTGGCTCCTGGCAACCCCGCGGTATGGAAACGATCTTGGGATCAATGTATACGTCGATGCGAAACTGCGGAATTCAAAACGATTTGACGCCGCGGGTCTCATCCAGAAGGAGCCGCGATTTGCTCAAATGCTCCATTTCTGGACCCCGGATCTCTGCTGGACATCCCCGGAAAAATTCGACTTGGTCCTGACGCTCGGGGGTGACGGCACAGTTCTGTTCACCTCCTGGTTGTTCCAGCGCGTGGTGCCACCAGTGTTGTGCTTCTCGTTAGGAAGTCTCGGCTTCTTGACCAACTTTGAATTCGCCGAGTACCAGACTCATCTCAATGCCGTCATGGGCGATGTTGGCATGCGGGTCAATCTACGCATGCGGTTCACATGCACTGTCTTCCGGAAAGACCGAAGTAAGGGAGCTGAAGCTGATGCCGTAGAAGAAGGGGAGCAATTCGAGGTCTTGAACGAATTGGTGATCGATCGAGGCCCGTCCCCGTATGTCTCGAATCTCGAGCTGTACGCCGATAATGAGCTTCTGACCGTCGTGCAAGCCGACGGTTGCATCTTTTCCACTCCCACTGGGTCCACTGCATATTCCTTGTCCGCTGGCGGCTCGCTCATGCACCCATCCATTCCTGGCATCCTTCTGACCCCCATCTGTCCTCATACTCTCTCCTTCCGCCCCATGGTTCTCTCCGACTCCCACCTCTTGCGCATTGCCGTTCCCAATGCCTCTCGATCGACAGCCTATTGCTCCTTTGACGGCAAGGGCCGCGTTGAGCTTCGACAAGGCGACTATGTCACCGTCGAAGCCAGCCAGTACCCATTCCCGACCGTGGTCTCTGACAGCGGCGAGTGGTTCACCAGCGTTCAACGAGCCCTTCGTTGGAATACACGCGGTGCTGTGCAAAAGAGCTGGGACAGCGGGGACGGGGCCGACGCGGAAGATGACTGGGACATTGACACCGATGCTGGACTCACCGGTACAGACAGTGGACTTGGTCCCAGTGAGGACGGAGACTCTGTCTCGCCCAATCCAATGCGGCGCCAGATGAGTCTGTTGAACATGTGATATGTGATTTGTTCCAGTCAAAGTGTACATATGCATTGCTCAGCTACTTGCGCAGCGCACACATGAAATATAGAGTCGCATGTCTCTGAGCGTCCAAGCAGAGGCCCAAAGCTGCCGCGACCAAATTTGCTACATTCTGCAACTCATTCTCCGGCATCATCTTCTTCCTTCTCTTTCTTGTTTTCTTCCCCACCTTGAATCATTCCATCGGTGTTCTAGAATCATTGAGCGGTCATTACATACATGTATCTTTTGTTTTCCTTTTCCCATGAACGGATATGCATCATTTTGCCTTTCTCTATCTATTTCTCTTCCCTACTCAACTATCCCCCTATCTCCTTTTGGGTCTTTCCCAGGCACACACCTGGCTTGGATCCGGGACCGGACAAAGTCCTCTCTTTGCTAGAATAGACGCGGAAATCATCATACAGTCGCTACCTGGCGTGGGGAAGCACAAACCCACATGATCTTTACAACCTTATCACCCTTGCACCCTTCAAGCTAGCATTGGAAGAGACGAATCCTGGTTCCACACACCGAACGAATTTCTTCCTTTCTATATTGAGAAATGCAGACCGCATGGCCTCATTCCCAAATCGTGCGCAATGTCAAACCAATCAAGCTGTTTTGTCCGGTTCATTGTAAAGTCTACTCGAGTACACGTTCACTGGGACAGTGAGACGGAAGTTATCTTCGATCGTGAAGGTTCCCCGTTTGGCTTTGTTCCAGTTCTTGATGGATTATCATTGCTTGAACCGGGAAGACTCGCTCGAGTGTGCTTGGCCCGTGTCCACGCCCTATCGATATGTAATTGAGCCCATGCGGTGGGTAAGTGTAAAGAGGTCAGAAAGACCAGCTTACAGCAGAGCATCACTTAGAAGAAAAAAGAGAGCAAAGTCCAGAAATACCAACCATGTCAATTTTGTAACTCCAGTATGGAAACACCCGCAAGGTTTTCGATCCATAATGAGATGATAGAAGATGCAGTCGAGACCTGGGGGAAAAAGAATTCCCAGGCACATATCCACCAGAGTCACGTCGTTCCCACAGGCGATCACTGAAACGGAAGTGAGGGAGGAAATTTCTAATCAAAAGAGGAAAGAAGAAGAAAAGAAAAGACAACTTTTTATCACGCGTTTCCCACACATAAAGACGCCATCGGTAGCCTTGTCAATTGCTTATTTTGTTTCTGGCGTTATTCATCATCAAGACAGTCGTGTCGAAGTCATCTGGTCATGACACTTGATTCCTTGAGATCGCTGTCGAATAGATATAATTCTGACCATGAACTTTGCGCTCTGCAGACAGATGTTGTTCACCAGTCACAGCTCTCGGCAAGGAGCTCGGCGAGTTGCTCCAGATATTGCTGGTCTTCCTCATCAAAGCCTGATGGGAGCGTGCAATCGATATCGATGATGGCAACGGTCTAAAGAAGAGAAGGAAATAGGAGTGAGCACCATTGATGTTCTGGACGATCGCGGCGAGAAAGTGAATAGAAAACGAAGGACAGCAGCTGCCAATCCCAAAAGGAAAACACAACACGGCCCTTAAGCAGGAAAAGATACATACCTCTCCACGGATGATGATGGGGACCACAATTTCACTCCGACTATCGGCATCACAGGCAATATGACCCGGGAATTTCATCACATCGGGGACAATGACCGTCTTCTGGTTGGCCGCCGCGGTACCACAGACCCCCTTTCCGAAGCGAATCTGCTGGCAGGCGGGCTTGCCGTGGAAGGGACCCAGCAACAAGATTTGATCTTCGGGGTGGGCGTAAGTCGTTGAGATGGTTACACCACCGAATCCTGGTGCGCCGGGCAGCGGAGGCGAGGAGACGGGCGAGGCGAGGGCGGGGAACTTGTCATCACGAATGTAGAAACCGGTCCAGTTGACGGCCGAAGATGGGGAGGGAAGAGCGGCGTAGGCGTGCCAGAGAAGGGAAGAGATGTTGGACAGGTTGCTAAAGCGCAAGGCGAAGAAAAGCCATCAATGTCAATTTCCAGTTCCATGAATTGTCTTGCTCGCCGTATCGGGTCAAGGCGGAGCGAGTGGCTGCGCAATTCGGAGGCGATGGTAGTCTTGAGGACTTCCTGAGATCATGTGCGAAGGAGGGATGGCGTAGAGCGTGCTCACCTGACCTGAAATGGTGACACCGAGTTAGCTTCTCATTGCCTGTTCGGGGAGGTTGACTGATCCAGCAAGACCCATTCACGGCATCGAAGATATGGGCGTGGCAGATCGAGACGATGGGTGGGGGATCGTCTGTAGGCCGATCCGTCCTCATACAAAGATCGCGCGCATATTCACACACTTACCCAATTGCGTTGGCCGTCGAGAAGACCTTTAGCTTGGTCTAGGAGTTGTGAATAGACCTCGGCTTTGGTCTTGCCCCAGAAATAGGAGGAATCGGCGTGAGGCTAGCGATGTGGAGAGCCAGGTCAGCTTTGACTTTGTCTCCATGCGGCTCGTTTTCCCATCTCTTCGTCTCCGGCCCATCGGACAGCAGAGGCGAGGCACTCGGCAGTTGAACTCGCTGTCGCGCAGGGCTGCCAAGACACTGGCAGTAGCTGGCCAGCTGCATCTTATCTGCGCCCTCCCCCCGCAGCCAAGCCAGTGATCGATGCAAGAATGGTCAACATACCATTGTGTTGGATGGAGAAGACTCGACAAAAGAATGAAGACGAAATAGCTCAATGGCGCGATTGCGCGGTTGTGTTGCGGGATTCAATCGAGGCAGAGGTCTCTTTTAAGGTGGTCCAGAGATCCTCCACGACGAGCGCGCGGAATTGAGTGACGGGCAGATCCACCGGCGGAACGCAATCAAGCCACTCGAAAGGAAAAGGAACCCCAAAAAAGGCAAGTCCAGGTCGGAGTATGGGAGGGAAAAAAATACCACCAAGTTACTTAACTTAGTACCTAAGTTGCTACTGCCTACTGAGTACCGATGGCCCCGAAAAGGAAATTCTCTCTTTATGACCTTGCAACCGTCAATCTCCGTCACACTTTGATTCCTCTCCCTCTCAGGATCATTACTTTTGACATTCGCCTCAGTCCCTTGATCCAATAACTCCGGCTCATGGAACTTGATCTCGGCGGTACGCCCGAGACAGGGTTGCCCGACATATTTCGAATCCGGATTGACTTTCCCAACTGATGCAGAGTGCAAAGTACATGACCAACCGGCGCTTTCCCGGCGAGGCAATCGGCCGCCGGGTCGGGGACTGTCGCCTGCATCTCGAGTTCAAGTTGATCAACGGCTGCGGTTGTGTGCGCGACTAGCGCATCTGGTGTGTCTGACGACGGTCCATGAACAATGATGATTCTCAAGTTTCGTTCGAAATGGGACTTTGGTCGACCCCCGCTCTGGACAACCTTAAAGCGCCGCCCCCTCTTTTCGTTGCTGTTCGTGATGGGCAAAGCCAACAAAAAGTTTTCTTGAGACCGAATGCCTCTTTGGTCTGTTTTGAGGACGAGATCTGGCCAGCAAGATCAGACCCGGCCAAACTCTGGAGCTGTTGAACCGTCCAGCTGCTCCGGACTGTTCTCGTAACGGAAAGTCTAAAGCACTTTCGAGGCATGTTGGATCGGGACAAATCCGTAGCTTTCTTCCCCGTTGACGAGGGCACACCACGGCACCACCATCACGATGGCAGAGGATGATCTTGCCTATTTGTGGCAGAACCTCCTAGCGATCTAGAAGGATTGTTTGTACCTGCGACCTGCGTCGTTACCGCGCGGATCCATCCTCATCATTCGCCCGGATGGCGCGCGGCGACAGAAAGTGATCGGCCGCGAACTGGGCCGGGGACTGTCCTTGCCGCAGTTCCCCCCTCAAGATCGCTTGCCGGGGATTGGTCATACCGCAACAGAAGACGAATGCCAAGGATCTCGTTACCGGAGCTCGAGGCGACGGTTGCCGCCCGTCGTCGGGACTCGTTGTAGTGGTGATGCTTCTGGACCAGGTGCTGGACAAATCCAAGCATCTTGGCATGGAGAGGGCTCCGAATCTTCCACAACGACCATCGTCGAAGACGATCCAAGGTCGCTGGGGTCTGCCATTGCCACGATTGCGTGGATGACTCTAGGTGCCGAGGGTGGCAAGCCAGGTTCGCACCCTTGGACTGATAGAAGTCATCTTGTATGTGAATCTCATCGGGATTGATGCGAACGATGGGGCCTGATCATCTCGGTGGTCAGTCACCGCCATCCGGCCCGAATTGCGCTCATTGTGATTGCAATCGCAACCAAGAAACCCAACACTACTGACCATAAATTTGATGCATTCGATCAATCTCCTCGTCATAACTGGTGCAGCTCCATGCGATCCAGAAGACTTCATAGAGGCCTGTCACCGCGGCCAGACGGGGGCCAGGCACTTTCTTGAGCGGGTGGACGAGGAGTCGGTAGAGTGCAATGACCAGACAGCCGGCCAGGGTGCTTCCAAGGAGAAACCACACAATCATGATTGAGAGGGGTGATGCCGACCTCGGTGGGTAGTAGCCGACGAGCCCTATTGCTACTACTAAAAGCACGAGTGCTTTGGAGGGTAGTCCAAAGGGGAATCAATCAGTGCCACGAGCCGGTGTTTGGGTTTTGTGGTTTGAAGAAGTTGCCCAGGAGCTTTCATTTGTAGAGTCCTGGAGGCTTATAAGATTTTTTTTCTCAGCACGAGCTCGTCTACTACCTTCCAGTTTGCGTTCGAGCACTCCATAAATGCACTACTACTACTGTGTGTGCTTCCCATTTTCGCTTCCCAAACAGTCACCGACACTAGAACCAAAAGGAACGCGGGATGCGAACGGGCTGGGAGGGCTGCACGGAATAAGCCCCCCGGCCCCGCGGCCTCTCCCCTGACCTCTTTCCCCGGAGGCTCAGAGGTCGTCTGGCGATCACAGGCGAACCGTCATTCTCGCCGCGATTCTCCCATTCTCATGCTTCTGAGTTGTTTTTTTTTTTTCTTTCCACAAAAGGATGAAAAAAAGAAGTGCTACGTAGTACGTAGTACGCACTCAGAGTTTCGAGAAAGGGAGAGAGAGTGAAGGCTCCCCGATTGGTTGGTCTTTAGAGTCTACTTTAATACTTACTACCCACTTGAGGTAAGTACCTCCAGACCGCTTAAAAATGCGTTTTCTCTCCAGTAGAATGAGACACTGGAGTCTGGACACTTTGACTGGAACAAGCATACTCAATAGTGGGGAATTCGTATGACGGTAGCAAGTCTATGACCGTGATTGGGGGCAGGATCCAAGAGGAAGCAGTGAAGCATCACTCATACAATGGATAAGAACCTGGACCCTAGCAATTATTAATGTGAGCCTGACTTTATACAACGTTGAAATGTTGATCCGCAAGCATAGTCAATGTTGAAGGTAGTACTAGATAACTAAAAGATGGTAAGTTAGTCGGTAGACTCGGTAGTGGTACATACCTAAGACTCGGTACTAGTAGGCTGACGGGCTCTAGCTCATTATATCAATAGTAAGATATCCAAGACACCTTACCTCTTAGGCTCTTACCAAGATTTGTAGGTACTATGGTACTCAGTACCAAACGTCTCTCGAATGTTCCACGTCCAAAGTACACCGTGACCGTATACCGGAGTATGACCTTGCGACTGTCACTGCGGTGTGCCCTATTCCTATTGCGGGGGAAGACCCCCAGCCCATCGACGGCCTCCAGCTCCACTTTCAAATCGGCCGCCGCACGAGAATGAGACCGGGCACGGTGGATGGGCCTGATGTGCCTTGCTACCTTACTCCCCGGCCGAAGTAGCAGCTACGGGAGTCAACTACTACTGGTCGATCCATTGAGTTGGGCATACCTTACCGCATCGTCGGAGGACTAGACCGCTACTTGATGTCGCCGCTTGACGGGGTATGTCCATTGTCCAGTGGTCCAGTGGTCCACTGGTAGTTAACGTTAGTAGTTAATGGTTACCAAGTTAGTAATCCCAAAGTGGAGCATCCCATTTTTAGCTCCGAAGTCCGAACTGGGTAGATTACTAGATTCACGATGAGAACAAGTCAGTATCACTATCCACTTATCCAGTGATTTCGGTCACCAGTGTCGAGACTGTCGACTATCTAGTATGGAGTGATGCGGGTGGAGCACGATGTCTGACCTCGTATATGGTAGTAGCATAGACTTTAAGGTATAAGTTAGATGCCTTCGACTGTCAGTCGAGGGGGAAAATAGGGCCCGCCTTGACTTTTTGATAATCCAATCTCACTGGAACAGGTTGGGAAGGTGTCCGTACTCCATACTACTTGATTTTACCTAGTGAAGCAGTTCGTTATGTCTTACAAACTACGTAAATGTGCTGGGAGTATCTTCTCATGGTCCACCTGGCATGCATCTCGAAAGATGGAGCTCCACTCCAGCGTTGATCTCATAGATTCCAATACGACGACCACTACCACGCTGACGGATGGCCAAACATCAATCTCACAATTAGGCAGATAGGCAGATAGGCAGACAGGTAATTTGGCACTTGGGCAGTGGGCACTGATTCATTGACCCTTACGTCCCTCGCTCCCCGAATACACATCAGCGCCCTGTGCAGCATGAACATCCCGCATCGTGCTGCTCTGCCCCGTCAAATAACTCACAGCCCCGGGCCCGGCAAAGTTCCGCTGACCGGTCGTGAACCAGGTGATGATACTGATGAGACCAATGATACCAACTGCAGCACTAGTGTAATTCATCGTGGATTCGGTGACGGGTGAAGTACTGGGGAAGTTGAACGTGATGGACGCGAATAGGAGGAAGAGCAGTCCGATGCAGTTGAGACCGATCGATATTGGGGTGGATAGTGCAAAGGGGCCCTTGAGCGTGGTGACGTGGCCGGTGAAGTATCCGACGAGGCGGCTGAACAAAGCCATTGCGTAGGAGAGATCTGTATGTTGTTTTTGCCGAGAAGAGCAGATGATGAGCACGTGCTCGCATCGGCCATAGCAGATAGATGGATCACTTTGCAGGACAAAGAAAGAAGGGGTGGGTACTTACAGAAGCCCGCCGTCGAAATTGAGACAACCGTCGAGAAGCCAGTGACAGTGCCAAACTCGATGGCGCCCAGAGCCAATTGCACTGCCAAGGTAAGGAAGACGGCGTTCACGGGGACCTGGCTCTTTCTCTCCACCTTACTGAAAGTGCGAGAAAAGGGCAGCCCGTGGTCACGACCAAAAGCAAAAGTGGACCGAGATCCCTCTGCAAGAATGTTGACTCCAGCGACAATCACGATCACTGCAATCAGACTGGCGAGAATACAGGTGGCAACTTTGTTCCCAGTGGAATCGTACATGATCTGAATGACGGGAACTCCAGTACTACTCTGTGCAGTGGCGGCAATGTCGCCGATGCAAAAGCACAGAGTGAGCAAGAAAGCAAACCCAGTGACCGCACCAAGGCACACGGCAAGGATGATCGCCTTGGGGGCCTCTGTGGAAGCCGAATTCATCTCCTCCGTCATGTGCGATGGCCCATCGTAGCAGCACATGCCGAAACACGCCTGCAGGATGCCAACGATCGCCGCCATGGCTGTTCCAAGGCCCGTGGTGTTTTGGAAGTCTTGAAACACAAACGATGCGGACTGCTTGTGATCGTTCGTGGCGAGCAGAGTCACTGTGATGATAACAAAGGAGGCCACGTTCCAGACCAAGATGAACTTGGAGATCTTATGCAGCAGGTGAGAGCCCCAAAGATTCACGCCGGCAGAAAGGAATGCCACACAGTAGGCTAACAGGACTGTATGCCATCTCTCGATAATATATTCAGGGTAGACCACATTTGCCATTCCAAGAATGAAATTGGATGCGATGGAGTTGTTCGTGGCGCCCATCGCGAGGAGACCTACCGTGGGAAGTCCATAGTTAGACATGATTCTCAACGATCCTTCGAGATGGATGGAAGAATGCAAATCGAGTAGGTATGCTCGATCTTACCTATGAGCATAAACCAGCCAGTGATGTACGACAAACCTCGAGCGAATCGAGGAGGCGCCAGGGCAGCCACCCAAGAGTATTGACCTCCGGCAACCGGATACATAGAGCACATCTCTGCCATGGGAATGGCAACGGCCAAGGTAAGTAGACTGACGCCGATGAAGGCGAAGATCATGACCGGCGGACCTCCTGATGTCACGCCGACGATGAAGACTCCACTGAGTGCGGTCCATCTAGTAACAATGGGCGATGAGAAGCCGTATCACTTGGCGGCGTACTCAAGGAGAATACAGGCGACTTACGATGTGACAACACTGAAGCTGAAACCGATCATAGACAATAAACCAAATGATCGCTTCAGCTCTGAGAAGTGATTAAGAGTCAGCCTTTAAGAACAGCCAAAACAAATTTTCACAAAGAAGCTTGAGTCAGACCATGGTGTACCTTGCTCATAACCTAGATTTTCTAGACGACCGTCCTCATCAGTCACGTCTCCAAACACCTCCAACGTCTTCTGATTCTCCGCCATGGCCCCAATCAGTGTCGTATCTGCGTTATCATATAACTAAGAGCAGAGAAGTTCACCCTTGTGACAGCTTGAGCGCGGTCTCCATGCATTTGAAAATTCGATGGTGGCGTTGACCCTCGTCCTCGAGACGATTCATTATCAAGTCGTGTTGATTCATCATGCAGTAACCCCATCTCCAACACCTTCCCGATATTGAAGAAAGTTGAGTTTACTTACTTATCGTAGAGATAAGGAACGATAGGCCCCCGGATTTCCTAATCGAGAAGGTCTGGGCGACAGCACGAGACTCGGAGACACTAGTCGGTCCTCTTTGGCTGGTGCAGAAACTTGATAGGCTGCATGGGCACCTCAACTGCCATTTTGCGGGGGTGACGTGCCCATTCACGACGAGGTTTGATAGCTGATTGATTGCGCAGCCGAGCCGATCATTGAATCAGGTAGTTGATGCAATAGAAAGAAAAATCTATGCAGCACTACTGCAGCCTATCAGTCGCATTGCTTCCTAAAAAAGGGTTCAGGATTTTTGAGGTCCCCATCACAGCGATCGGCCTTGTCAAACCGTCTCATCCAAATTCCATGCGATGACAGATTGAGGAGCATTCAATTGTCTAGGGGTTGGCGCGGTTCACGAATCAGGCTTGTCACCACCATCGCTTAGACGGAAACTACCTAGATCGCATATGATCTCGGTTGGAGGCACAGACCTCGTTCCCCGATTCGAATTCATGAGGGTCAACTTTGTCGACTAGCCTCGATCACAGACTCAACATCAGGAACACTGCGAGTTGACAGGAGCATTTGATAGCACCATATTTCATGATGCAGAAGCGACGAACAGTGTACCCTTTCATCCGGCACTGAGCCTTTGCAAACCTATACATCTTGCAAAGAGTAAGATGACGACGACCCGGAAGAAGTCCCTGCGGCGAAAAGTGATTCGCCATAGCAGATCCAATTCGTGTGGTTTGAGAGAGCTTGATGGTTCCAGCCATCACAGCTCTATATTTTGCACTAGAGTAGTAGAGTAGGATATGATTCATGAATTGGCACGGTGGTCTCATTTCTGAAGATTGTTCATGGCTACCACACACGCAAAGAGGGGAGTAGTCCTGGTCAGGACTCAGTCCGACAGTAGTAGTAGTTAACTACTGCTATTCCAGTGGACAGTGACACTGGCTTGTGGCTAGTTACTAGCCTGCTGATCTCCCCCGATCTCGGAAGTCGGACGGACTCTCGCCGAAGCAACGGACGAAGCATTAACAAATATGGAAATAGGGTCTAGGGCTTCGGATAGGAAACGTCCGAGCAGGTGACCAAGTGGTGCGGCCTAAGATCTTATCTCCTGTGACCTGGCCCAGGTTGGGAGGAGTAAGGGGGGAACGGGACGGGACGGTGCTCGAGATCGATTCAGTCGGTAAGGTAGTGGACGGCGGACGGGGCCCTTCGCGACGCTTCATGCATGGCCAAGTGGGCTGTATTGGGGCTTGGCCGGAACCCCTGCTTTCCGGAGGAGACCAGACCAGGCTGAGTAATGAGTTGATTCGGTTCTGTGGGATTGCCGAGCTGCGGCTCTGTATGGCAGTCGTGGGTCAATGGGAGTACACTCAGGTCACAGTATGGTCGCCAGGTCGTGTTCTACATGTGATGATGAACCATTGGTGTTTAGTCTGTTCAATACTGTCTAGTTTTATTGTTCAGTGCTGGCAATGGTCTCGTTGAGGCAATTCACTTGGAGACTTCGCTTTGGTTCTTCCAAAGTGTACCCATGAAGATCATCCATACTGTAGTGTTCACTTTGTATCTCCTTCTCGCCAATCTGACACTCTTTTCCCGTCTGACAACACGGTCGGACAACAGACCACCTCCCGGAAGGATCAATGGCCGAGGACACGCAATGGTGCTTGTATAGAGCTCCAGCTACCTTTGGTTGGGGGCACTTAGAACGAAGTTCCCGCACTCAACGTGGCCACCTCAAAAGGGGGTCGGGTCCAGCTTTAAAAAAGTGGAAGCATATATAAACTAGGTAAACGGCCCCGGGCTCTCAATCGACCATCATCGAATCCAGCAACAGATCTTTCCATCACCGGCGAGCTCACCTTTCCAAGGCCCACCTCACCTCTTCTAAACACCTCACACTTTCCTCGCTCCTCCTTGCACACTTCACACCATGTCGGAACAACTTCTCGCAGGCAAGACGTGTCTCGTCACAGGTGGAGCAGGCGGCCTAGGCAAAGCCATCGCCACGCATTTCCTCCACGCGGGCGCCAACGTGGTCATCTGCGATATTCACGAGGAGCGATTGCAAGAGACTGCGAAGGAACTCTCTTCAAAGGGCCCCTTCCGGGCCATCAAGTCCGACATCACCAAGGCTGAGGAGCGGAAGAATTTGTTTGATTCGCTGATTAAAGAATTCGGCAAGATCGACGTGTTGGTGAATAATGCGGGGATCATGGACCAGTTTGATCCCGTGGGCGATGTGAGCCTCGAGCAGTGGGATCGAGTCATTGCGCTCAATTTGACGGCGCCGATGGTCTTGAGCCAGATGGCGGTACAGAATATGTTGGAGCAGGCGGAGCCTAATGGACGCATCATCAATATTGTTTCAGTGGCGGGTCAAGCTGGTTGGGCTGCTGGTATGTTGAATTGCTGCTTGCTGCAATTTCGTTCCCGTCATACGGGGTTGCTGGCAGTGCTTGTTTGACATCAGAACCGAAAGATCCTTTGCTAATCAACAAATACACTTAGGCGCGGCCTATACCGCCAGTAAGCATGGCCTCGTGGGCCTGACCAAGAACACAGCCGCGTTCTATGGCAACAAGGGCGTTCGGTGTAACGCTTTGATGATGGGTGCGATGCAAACCAACATTGCCGATGTGTTCAAGACAGGCATGAATATGGAGGGTTACCAAAGAATGAATGCCGTCTACGAAGCCGTTCAAGCCCCCGCGTGCGACTTGGA
The DNA here is from genome assembly GCA_014839625.1 of Penicillium ucsense. Classification (NCBI taxonomy): domain Eukaryota; kingdom Fungi; phylum Ascomycota; class Eurotiomycetes; order Eurotiales; family Aspergillaceae; genus Penicillium; species Penicillium ucsense. The sequence goes on along the minus strand of WIWV01000107.1, from coordinate 46,946 downwards.
CGAGGTTGCCGGATTCTGCACAAATTTGACCTATGGCAAGGGGTCCAGTGTGATCAACGGGGCTTGTATTGCTCTCGACAATGGCTGGACCGCAGTTGTTGGTTGAGCATGGAGATGCTGAAGCTTGGATGAATTGTGAATATCCTTTGATTTTCGTGTTTAATTGTTTTTTCTTTTGGTTCATTTTGAGTCGCTTTGATATCTCAAGTCTCGATGGGGACGGATGGAAAAGAAGCGAAGCTATTTGTGTGCATCGGTGATAACTATAGATCTATTTCTCTTCGAATGATTTTGTTTCCGCAACCTCAGCGAGAACGCGCACCACCTTTCCTTGTATATGGACGCGTTGGCTCGTTTGCTTTGGGTCGATATGATTCCGACGGCTTCTTCATGTAGCTTTGGCCATTCGGCACCGCGTGGCTGTGGACTTGATTGGGACCTGCATGAGAGGTTGTTATGTTCTGTCCACGAGGACTAAATCGCAAGACTCCATTGTGATTCTGGACACACTCGGAAAGATTCACCTAAGATCCATCCAGTCGATCAAATCAGAAAGTGGGCATTCATAAGTTGTCCCTATCGCATTGAAACCTACCGACGCACACTGATGCACACCATCATGGTCGTTCAACACCGCATGCAGCCAGACCCCCTTTCCAGGTCCCTCTAGCGAGAGTCGAATGCCGGTAGCGCTGTGGGCGAAGCTGTGCCCTCCCCAGAAGAAGGCGCCTATTCATAAGTAAAGGATCTGTCAATCTACACGACTCAACCGGATACCTTTAAAGCTGAATCCTGGTGTGCCCAGATCGAGCAGCAACACTTTGTACAGACCATTTGCGTTGCCCAGACAGTGATTCAGGTCGAGCTGGGAGAATGACCAGGAGCCATTTGGACGTTCGCAGCGACAGCACAGGGTGTGCTGTTGCCTGAGGTTGATGTTGATTGAATTCTTGTGGAATGCCATCATGTCTGTACGTGATCAGGCTGAGGTGGGAAAACGTCGATGTTGTTTCAGCACGTCTGGAAGCTGGTAATCGGGAGATAGACTCGACTGGAACTAGCACTAGTAGGTGCACACCACAAGGAGGATCGGGCTATCCCATCTCGCCTCCTCTTTGTCGTTGATCTGGTACCCTTCCGCCCTTGCCTAGCTTAGCACACCGAATATGAGTTCATCATTATCTGATCCAATGTGACGATATGAAAACGTCAGATCGCATTTGTACAGCAACGATGCACCTTATCTCAGCACCCACGGTTTCTTTCTGAAGTGCTACTACCGATGAAGGACATTGGAACTTTGCTATAAAAGCGTTAACTACCAGACCCGTTCGAGCCCAGAAGCACATGGAGTGACCGGACAACGCTTCCGTTGGCCCTTGCCGGAGGACAGCACCGAGCGTCAGACTTGAGTAGAAAGGTTCTGAACCGCCGCCGTTCGAGCACATGGCATTACACGTACTCGGAGTACGTGGCTCATCCTATGTGACATCCATCCGGCTCTGAGACCATCCGCTAGATTGTGAAATGCTTTCTCAGGGCTCTGCTCCGCGTATTAAGCACTGCGAGCATAGTGTGTGTAGAAAGGTCGCTCACGGGACGATTCCCACAGGTTGATGACTGTTCACGTTTCGAAAGTTCAACGAGAGGCATCCATGAAACGTAATCACGAGGCGTGAGTCGACATTTTCTCCGCAGGACGTTTGACAACGGTCGCAAAAGAGTGCGACTAGGTTCTTTGCTTGTCTGGATCATAAACTTCCGCTCCAGTGTATGAAAGCTCCCGTCGGCCTCGGAGTGTACGGATGGCTGCAGCCATCGATCGACGTGAACAGTCTACAGGGTGCAGTTCCAACTACATCCAAGATACGTTTCTTCAGCATCTCTTGGCCACTGGAGGCATAGTATTCAAGGCTGGGTGGAGACCCACGGAATAGCGTTGCATAATCCAAACTCACATGGACGATGTCCAAGCTCCCCCGAACGCTCTCAGCTGATCTACCAGAGCAAGGAAATCCTTGACAGTGATCCAGATCATGCCTTCGAATCAAGAGCTGCTGTCTGCTGCCGTGGTCGTCAGGTTCCTGTATCCATGTCTCATTCTGCCAAGCTCAGCCTCTTCCACCACCCTATCACGCTGGCTATCACCGTCTTCCAAGTGACCATTTCCTCCCCCCTCAAGAAGCCAGTAGAGTCATATTGATGTCTCGACTAGTGCAGCACCGGTAGTCGTGAGTCACTCGGTCGACAGATGACTGCAGATAGTCTTCGCATGGTGTGTTGCATCTGAGCTCTCCTCTCGCCGCGAAAAGGGTAGGACGTATGTAGAGCATCTCCGGTAGATCTGTTGATTGGGGGGGGAAAGATCCCTCCGAATGCTGATCCCCCGATGATCCCGGGGTCCCAAAGAAAATAGGTGTGTATCGGAAATCAAACCCACTGGCCGTTCAGTGGGTAGTGGATACTGGATACTGGCCAGTGGCTACTAGCTAGTAGCTACTGCTAGTAGTTACACCCGCCAGAGGCTACTAGCTAGTAGCTACTGCTAGTAGTTACACCCGCCAGAGCCTTCCCCATGTGACCAAAAAGAGCCTACCCGCTGCAGTACGCAGGGGTCTGGAGAGGGGGAACGACGATAGAGAGGGGACGGTGCAAGAAGGAAGAGGGACGGGACGCTCAGACGCACGATCGATATGCACGCCATGAAGACCATCCTTGCCACACCTTCTCGGCCACGGATGCGCATGTACATCAATACATGCAGCCGAGATCATGCACATCATCTTCAAAGGTGGACGAGTACAGAGCCAGATCCAGACACCGCAGTTGAACCCTTCTACTGGCCGGTAGTAGTAGCGGGTTCATTGGAAGATACTCAATATGATCAGTCATCATCCATCATTAGGTAGATTGAACATTTGCCTTGTAATATGCCTGCCTTTGGAGGGTGAGAAAGGGAGACTATTGCAGCCTCAAGACATAATTCTGTCTCCTGCCTCTGTATCTCCTGACTCGAGGTCGTGCCAGACCACAATCTGTGGCTTGACGGCGCGGGGAGGTTCAGAACTTCCAACTTGTCACCCTCCACTCGTCCCAAGGCAGTCATCCCCCATCCGAGACAAGTCCATTCGGGCGCCACTCTCTTGATCTAGGATAGAACCCTCTCTGCCGAATCACAAGGGAAAGGTCAAAGAGAGCCAAGCACAAAAGAAGAAAAAGGCCACGAAAAAAGCAACCATCGAGAAGCAAACGACCCTCGCAGCGGTCACACAAGACATGAGAGACTTCGTCAGCGATCTCAGCCACTCAAGGGCACCGCCCAGATGGTCGTGGAGATGTTGATAGGTGCCGATCCGGATTTGGGGGATCGGAGGGAAGGTTGACGGGTCTAACTCTACGGGGGAGAGGGTGAGCCCCTACTTGAAGCTTACAAAGTTGGAAAGGTGGATGGGGAACTGCTTTCTGGTCGGCTGATCGTCTGCGCTAACGTCTACCTCCGGGGCTCTCGTTGGTCCCAGACACTCCATCCGACAGTCCATTTGAGTTGACCTGTGCGTACTCGGTGCCGTTCTGTGGCAGTTTAGGGCCCAAAGGGGTAATCGCCATCGGAGACAAGGTTCTTTAGAGCGACGATGGCGAGTTTGTCTACACTTTCTGTTCGGATTCGCGTCCACGGAGATACGCTGATGGTGTCGTCGACGCAGCTGGTACAGTCCGGAGTCTAGGTAGGAAGGCTACATGTGTCCATGGCATGTCTTCCGTCTACGCATCTGTCCTTCTCCCGCGCCACGACGTCTAGACGGTGCCGTGATCACTACAGCCTGGATGATGTTCCGGGCATGATCCAGGTCACTCATGACTATCGTACCTGGTCTTCCGTTGTGATCGCTGCAAGAGACAGGATGGTTGAAGAATTCCCTGATGGTCCCGCACTCCCGTTGCCCGCGATTGGGGAGCTCGGGAGGACATGGATGATCCCATCTCAAGGACGTGATAGCAAGCACCACTCACACGCTCGGCCGATGCCTTGGAACGGGCAACTTCACGGTGGTCACCAGGCGACGCCGCGTGGAGTCTGTCTTCGGTGCAAAAGGGATCCCGGCAGCGTGTCGAAAGGAGCTCCAATCTGCGTCCTGCTAGACCTCGCTCTCAACTCGTATTCGATCAGAGAGAGGCGAAGACGAGAGCAGATCCCTCCGCTAGTCATCTTCCCAGTGACTTGGGGGGGGAGTTCCTGTTTCACAGGTGCCTGGCCCACGCTGTATGCTACCTCTGACTTGCACCTTCCAACCTTGTACCCTGTACAAGTGTACAGTGGGATGCACGGTGGCTGTAGTCGGTACTGTCCAAAAGAAGAGCATTACCATCACCAGTACCTGGTACCTAACCACTGGTAGTATCGACTATCGATATCTGACACAACGATTGGACTCAATATTATACTACGTTTATTATAAACTCATGGCCATCCTCCCTCTATCCACTTCCTCTTCCCTTTTTTCTCTTTCTCTTTCGCCCTTCTTATCTTCATGCCTCGATCTCCTCAGTGCCATGACTTTGCTTCAGGCCCGACTACAATCCAGCAAGTTCCAGTATCCGACCGTCGGAGCTTTCGCTCTATTCTGAATAAAACCAGGCCACACCTCAACGCGAGACAGATTTGATCCCGTTCACATTTGGCAATCATCCGGATCCACCGAGTTTCCGATCTATACGATTGGACTGTCTAGTGTCTACTAAAACCACTCCCAACCCTTGCGATCACGACTGCGGCGAACCGATAGCATCCCATCCACCTTTCATCCTTCCTGTATGCCATTCGCTGCGACCGGTCAGGACCTGAAACCAAGTCTCTCGCGAGGCAGCACCGAGTGCCTCCGACCTCCGTGGAGGATCGAAGGAAGCGGGTATTCCTGCCGAGCGGATACCTTGGAATCGATCTACTGTGAAGGAGGATCACCATCGATCTGACAGTCCCGTTCAACGGTCAGTTTCTTTTTTGTTTTGCTTCCATTTTCACTGTTTGTTTTTTGTTTCTCTAGCGAGTTCCCCAGATGTCTTCCACACTTCCATTCTTGTGATACATTCCATGACCATTCAGATACCCGGCCATTCATGGCTGGTACCTCTTTATGCTTCATTGCCCTGTTCGCTTTGCCCTGATCTAAGAAGCCCCTGGCCATTTGGTCACTGGCTCTGGAACCGATGCCATCCGCGGCGAACCGTGGCATGGTGGGCGCCTCCAGTGGAGCCTCAAGATTCTTGTGCATCGCTTTTGACGATCCACATCTCGGATGACTTCACGGGAGGACTGGATCATGACCCCTTTTGGGGTGCAGCTTTGCCTTGTTTTCTTTTCGGGGGCTTGCTGGCTCCGCCAAAGGGGGAGGTTTCACGATCACGATCCTCCCCTATTTGGTGCCGGACCTGGTGGCTGTTCTCATATTTCCTCAATTTTTCCTCATCTAAGTCCACATCTTTCCCGTGTCCCTTGCGAATGACGACATGCCGCTGAGGCGGCTGGTGGAGTCCCCCCGCAGGACTCTACAGTCGACGATGCATTAGCGACCCGAAAAAATGGATGAAGTGACTAACTTCTTCAAGGGGACAGTGGGAAAAAAAGAGAAAAGCAAGAAAGAGAGGACAGGAAAACGGAACAGAGACACCCAGAAAAAATCACACGAGACCATGCGTCGCAAACAATTAAAGTCGGAGTCCACCTCCCCTTTCTCATACTCTTCGTCTTCTTCCGCCTCTCGATATCCCTCGTCATTGAGCAGCAATTCCGACTATTCTGACAGTAAGTATCAGTGCGCTAGCAACCTAGTCCATGTTTCTCGGTCTTTGCAGATGGCGCGAGATGACTGGATCTGAATCGGGGACGGATGATCTTCTTCTCTTTTGCTGTACCCTCTGGTTTCTGTCAATGGTTCCTGCCAGTTTCTCAGAATGCATCCGCGCTTCAATGCCTGTCATGTCCTGCGAATCTCATTCGTCTACCGACGAGTTGGAGGGACTGTGCATGCGCATGGATGGAATCAGTTTTGTGGATAAAGCCCCGTCGGGTGCTTTCCCAAGGGCCTTGTCCCAGTCACTCACCTGCTCTGCATGATATACCACTCGGTTGTGTACGACTTGCGAGTGTACTTTGTTCCCTTGTTCCGACTTCCACACTGGACTACTGAGTCCTCCTTCCATGCCTGCCCCTCCACTGCAGAAATTGGCTCATCTCCACCTCCACCTGCTATCCCAATTTGTCCTGCTACATTCTTCCACGGAACACGTGTGACATTCCGTCACCTCTCATTCCTACCCAAATCTCTCCCCAACGGAACTGCTGTCTGACACGAGTCACCCTCGCACTTCTAGGCATCTTCTCCGGATCGCGCTCTCGTTCGTCCTCGGCGCAGCCGCGGGACCATTTAGACCATCTGATCCTCAAGCACGGCTACCCCACTCCCGTGTCGTTGTCGTCCCTTCGGGATTTGACGGCTACTTCTTCTGCATATAATCCTCCCACCTCGACTCACCTGTCTTCTGCTCCTCATTCTCGCCCGCCGCCTCGACGGTCGGAGTCCATTCCATTTGATCCGGTGGATGCTCTCGCCCTCTCTGCCTCGTCCACGCGACCCATTCCCATTCCTCGGCGCCGCATCGAATCCGATTACGACGATCATCTTCCCGTGACCCCGCTGACCGGTCGCTTTGATCACGACGATTATATTGAAGATTGGGAGCGTGCCTCCCTGTCTGCACGGTCTCGACATTTGCGTTCTCCGCCGCCCTCCTCTCGGACCAACCGACATCGTTCGGCTCCTACTGCCGCCACTGTTGCTGCTCCCACTGCTGCTGCTGCTGCTGCCGCTGCAGCTCCTACTTCCTCTCGACATCATTCGCACAGATATTCCAGCATGCGTGCCGATCACTCCCCATTTTATTCGCCGGTTGCGTCTCCAACCATGTCCCCTCGTCGTCCGAGCTCTCCACAACCTCCACGCTCACGGGGTCAAAATACTCCCACCAAGGCCATTCCTGGTTTCTCTCTGGGCAGCCTCCCCCGATTCCATCCAGCAGTCTATCAATCGAAGCCCACCAGCCATGCCAGCTCGGGCCAGCCCCCTTCTCCGCGCCAGTCCCGGCAGCAAGCATATCGCACATCGTCCGGGTCTCGCGACATGAACATGAAATGGCAGTACGGGACGACGCTCATGGATGCGGCCACACAAAGCCCCTCGGCACCTCGTCTAGACCCCTTACTGAGTCCGGGACCCGTCACCCCGCTCGCCCTCGAGTCGGCCGATTACTTGACTGCCGGCCATTCCGGGACGACCACCCACGGTCTCCGCGACGGTGCCGGTCAGCACTCTAGCCCATCTGCGGATCTGGTGGACAAATTGATCGCGCGGGAGAACGAGAAGGCCCGACAGAAAAGCCGTCAGACGGCCAAGGGTCGGTGATGAACTTGCCCTCCCGCCTTCTGCAACCCGACGTGCCGCAGTCGACCAAGTTCTGCTCGTTCTCGTTCCTTGTCCCTGTTCATTTTTTTTTACATGGGATGGCCACTGGCAGATTCGCACTCTTGAATTTTCCACATGAAACCTCATGCAGGCTGAAGCTCATGTTCTCCCATGATATCCCAGGCCATTACGCCTTGTTCGATCATCTGGTCCCGCAGGGTCGGTTTGTCCTGTGTGCCCATCCACTGGTTTTCCATATCTCAGTCTGCCCCAGCACCAGGCCTCGTCCTTATATATCATCCCGGTCAGTGATGAGGCGGAGTTTGCGTTTCTGTTTTTCCCCCTCCAGCTTTGTGTCACAAACTGCATCTTTATACCCCCACCGCTGGCACACAGTACAGCGTTCATAGTTTTAGTCCTAGAAACTGTCTGAATTCTCAACAATATTCATATGCATCTTGCATGCGCCTTATTTCCGTAGATAAGTCTGTTCTCATAGTTTCTGTCAGTCATAGATAACTATGTTGCGTTGTTCATGTATCTTGTTGGCCGTAGCAATGGGAAGATTGCTCGCCTAGAATAGTGATTCCCTCTACACATCGCCTCATAGTGTCCCAGATTTACATAGTCTGTCAGCTAAATGTGCAACACTACGCGGATTGATTAGGGCGTAAGTTAGTATGGTCGTCTCTTGTCGAGCTGAGCACACTCAGCATGATTGGAACGTAAAATCGGTACCTCCTATTGTCACCCCTTCCCGACCATCGTCTCGAATTGTTCATCACCCATGTCAAGTCTCGTAGCACATGACCCGCCTTTGATCTTAGCAGCAGGTGAAAGGTAAGGTAGTCAAGTCATCTATCCATCTCTCCGATGATTCACCCAAATCTCAAAAGATCCAACACGAATCTGAATACCAAGCTCAACCCCATCCTTCGATCGATCGATCCGCCTCCGATTAAATAGCCTCATGAACAATGAAAGGTGTCCACCGCAGCGGATCCCGGAGGAGAACCACCACTCCCCGAGCTCCGACAAGCTCGCGCGGACTGCGGGCTGCGGGGCTCTCGTCGAGAGCGCGGATCATTTGCAAGCCTGTCCGATCTCGCCCTCGATAGGAACCGATACAGAATTTATTATTTACCTTGGATCAATCTGGAGTAGAAGAACCTCTCCGCACATCTCATAATCAGACCGATTTCCATTTGGGCAATCTTCATCCCAGACTCTTTGCATCCTATCGTCCTTTGCAGAAAAAACTTCGCCAAAAACCGCCTACACAACAAAGCTACACTTTCAATTCAAACTTAGCCCCGGTCGGCGCGACTCCGAATACGCGAAAACGCTTCTTTTTCTCCCGCCTTGGATCTGGCGCCGCTGACGCACGCGTCGGCATCTTTCTCGCGCAAATTCACTTGCAATGACATCGGCGCCGGCGCCTCTGAACATGGTGCCAGCACCTGCTATGACACAGTCCGACAACATTCAAGGCCCGGGGATCGGCGGGAATGGCACGAGCACGGGCATGAGCACAGGCAAGGGCGGAAGTGGAAGTGGAAGTGGAAGTGGAAGGGAAACTGGAACTGGGAATCAAGCGCCCATAACACCGGCGTCGACGGCATCGAAAAAGTCGAATTATAAGGGATTTGTGGCGGGTGTTTTTTCGGGAATCGCAAAGTTGAGTGGTGAGTTGAACGTTTCACTGGCACCTCTGTTGGCTTGGGGGTTTACTGTTGATTTGGGAGTTTTCTGGCGGTGGACGCAATGCGAGCTTGAAAATACTTCCGACTTTGGCATTGACTGACTGTTCTCTTCATGTTCGCGCAGTTGGTCATCCGTACGTTAATTCCGCATCACTCTCATTGGGAGATCAGCCGGGCTCTGTTGACTGATGATGATGTCCAAACAGATTCGACACTGTCAAGGTTCGATTGCAAACGAGTCCTGATGCACATTTCAAAGGGCCGCTGGACTGCACGTTGCAGACGATTCGAAATGAAGGTGTCCGAGGACTATACAAGGGTGCATCACCTCCGCTGGTCGGATGGATGATGATGGATTCTATGTGAGTGAGAAGCCTCTACTCCAAGACCACGAACCGAGATGTCAGGCCATTTGTGGGAGGCATCTCAAAGTGCTAACGATCACCTCTATTTTTTTGGGGCACGCAGAATGCTAGGGTCATTGACATTCTACAAGAAATTGTTACTTGAAAATGTTTTCTCGAAACCTGAACTTCGTCGATGGATGCCCTTTGCCAGCTATCAGACCGATCTTGCAACGTTGCCTTCCTTCGGTCACGGAATCGCCGGTATCATGGCCGGTACGACGGTCAGTTTCATCGCCGCCCCGGTGGAACACATCAAGGCCCGATTGCAAGTACAATATGCGGCCGACAAGTCACAGCGCATGTACGCTGGGCCGATCGACTGTCTTCGCAAGCTTGTAAGTACATGGATATCGCACGTTTGGCGAAGCACTTGTATTGGCAAGACGGAACATTCATCTAACGCAAGTCTCTTCCACTGGGGGTTTACAGCTCCGAACACACGGCATCCGAGGGGTTTATCGCGGTCTATTCGCAACCATGTTCTTCCGTTCCTTCTTTTTCTTCTGGTGGGGGTCCTACGATCTCCTTACGCGGTACATGACAAATCATACGAATATGTCTGCGCCTCTGGTCAATTTCTGGGCAGGTGGTATCTCCGCACAGGTGTTTTGGCTCACGTCCTACCCATCTGATGTGGTCAAGCAGCGCCTCATGACCGATCCCATGGGTGGATCCCTCAATGATGGACAGCGACAGTTCCACCGCTGGCGAGATGCCGCTCAAGCAGTTTGGAGAGAGCGTGGGATGAGGGGATACTGGCGAGGGTTTGTGCCTTGCTTTTTGAGGGCTTTTCCGGCCAACGCAATGGCCTTGGTAGCATTTGAAGGCGTGATGCGGACGTTGCATTGAAGAGAGAGAGAGAAAAAAAAGAGAGGAGAAGAGCGGTGGGGGGAGTGTCCACCTGCCCATGCCTTTTCACTCCATGGCTTTGTACATACAGTAGATACCATTAGTTAGGCCTCCATAGACCACACGGGAAGGGTGGGAGAGGGAGATGACCATCTTGAAAATCACATGCTTCACCTGAGATTTTCTTCGTTGGGTCCGGTTAATCTTCTCATCTGTACAGATCGAGTACCTTCGCATGAGTCTATTGTGAGCAATTATCTGCGCAAACAAGCAGTCAAGTGCACGCATCATATTGAGGCTAGACGGAATGTTGCTGTTCCGCCGCATTCGGCCAGTGCAACTTGCCCCGATGATCAGGTCGGGCAGGGCTGTTTTAAGAAAGATAGAATAATACTTGAAGTGTACCATCGAATCAAGCCCTGAATAAGCCAACATGCAATGAGGGTCCGGTCCACCCCCAGATAGCCCATCGGCTGGCTGCATCAGAAAAGGTACAGGAAATGGAGTCGCATATGCAACGCCCAAGCTGGAACACAGCCTTCCCTGCTGGCGTTTTACTCCTTCCGGTTGACAACCTTATCATGCCAAGGCTAACCAATCCAGATCTACACACATCAGCATCAGCAAAGAGACAGGGTCCCTCGGTGAGCCTTGTTCTCATGAATCAGTCGCCCGACTCCGACCCCGGCATAGATTGATTGAGACTTGTACCGAACTACTGTGTCGTCGACACTGACATTGTAAGATCTCTCAAGTGTCGATTTTGCCCTCTCATGCAGCACAAATCACATTCCTTCGAGTACCGCCAAGACCGTCGAGATCGTCCGCTAAAACAAGCCATCTTGCCTGAGGCCGACCACGACGCAACGGGAATGGTGATTGGCTTCTCCAACTGAAGAGCTCCCTCGGGCGATTGACCCGCATCGTCACCTTGTCCTTCAACCAGCTTCATCACTCTCGAGTCGGGTGGACGAAGAAGCAAAAAGCTTTCAATCGTAGAGCTGCTACGATTTGTCAGACTCGGCCATGGCCGTCGCACGCTCGATGCGCCGTACGAGTCCGATCAGCCTTGTGCTGGCCGCCGTGCTTGCATTTGGCTTCATTATCTTCGTGCTATCTCCGTCCTCGTCGTCCGTCTCCGCATCCGCATCCGCAACTTCGTCTCAACAGCGCCAGGACGACGCGGCCGAGCATCCGCTCTCGCCCCCTACAAAGCCTTTCTTGAAAGACCAGCGTCTTCGCAGTGATGGTCTGCGGGCAGCGCCTCCGGTCGTACACTACAACCTGAATAATCTGACTAGCTCGAATAATGCGCTCGCCAATCGCGAGCGAATCCTCATTCTCACTCCGTTGGCGCGCTTTTATCCAGAATACTGGGAGAATTTAATGCAATTGAGCTACCCGCATGAATTGATCTCACTGGGCTTCATCGCGCCGAAAACCAAGGACGGCAATGCGGCGGTCTCCGCACTGGAACGAGCGATTCAAGCCACGCAAACGGGCCCTGTTGACAACCGCTTCGCCAGCATTTCCATCCTTCGCCAGGACTTCGAACCGCCCTTGCATTCACAGGATGAGAAAGTCCGACACCAATTGTCGTCACAGAAGGAACGACGAGAATCCATGAGTCGCGCCCGGAATAGTCTCCTCTTCACCACCATCGGGCCGAGTACATCCTGGGTGCTCTGGCTCGACGGAGACATCGTCGAAACACCCGCTTCACTGATTCAAGATCTCACGTCGCACGATCAGCCCGTCATCGTCCCCAACTGCTACCAGCGATACTACGACACCAAAGCCAAGAAATGGGACGTCCGTCCCTACGACTATAACTCGTGGATCGATAGTGATCAAGCCCAGAATCTCGGCGCCCAGATCGGACCCGACGAGATCCTGCTCGAAGGCTACGCCGAGCTACCCACCTACCGCACTCTGATGGCCTACCTGGCCAACCTGAACTCGTTGGATCCTCGTCGCATGATCGAGCTCGATGGCGTGGGTGGAACCGCACTGATGGTCAAGGCGGATGTACATCGCGACGGGGCCATGTTTCCGGCTTTTCCCTTTTATCATCTCGTTGAAACGGAAGGGTTTGCCAAGATGGCGAAACGTCTAGGATATACGGTTGCAGGTTTGCCGGACTACTTTGTACGTTTTCGATGTTCCAGACACCCGATCCTCGATAGTGTTGCGATTAGTTTGACTAACAATAGCTCTCTCTCTCTCTCTCTCTCCAGGTATACCATTACAACGAGTAGTCCAGGGCCCTTAGTACCTAGGGGGCTTTCTGGGCATGTTTCATTTCTGCAATTTGCGTCTCGTTTCGCCCTCGCTTCCACATCAATAGGCTGGTTCTAACGTGGTTTATTCAACTCACGCTGAGCGTGAGACGTGTCATATTTCTTTATCAACTTCTTTGACTCTAGAACGCGCTTGCCTTCAGTCCCAACTATCGGACTATATCATTGTGCTTAGACCTGTTTTGACTGGCATTTCTCGGTTGGCTCCGAAGGTCACCTTTCTGATTACTCTGCTGGACTTGTGATTTGAGTAATGATGTCTTTTCCCACAACATGGATACAAAGTTGCCCTGCTCGGGACGTGAGGACAGAATGTTTCGAGCGACACCTTTAATTCAAACTCTTCGGCCCTGGTCTCGAAGTTTCCTTGCGAGTCAAGTATATGCAGCTAAGTTACCTTAGACCGTAGGTCTGGAGTCAGAGTGCAATGGTAGGTAAATGAACTCACCTTGCAAGATCATAGATGACGGTTCAAGGTGGGTTCTGGAAGCCAAGGTAACGATTGTCCGTGCACAAAAGATATACATTTGCGCTAGGATGGGAGTGATGCGACTCTTAATTTCTGCGTCGGTCATACAAGTGATTAATGTCTCTCGCTGTATATTCTAGTATTCCGTGAGGTCTAGGTATAATAGGAGACGACACAACCCCCCGGCCGGATCTGGACTGCCTCCATTCCAGACGCCAATCCCATACTCTATCTCCAAGTCTTGAACACTGCAACTGTCCTAATCCCCCAAGCCCTCGCTCCAGTGTGCCTCGTCCAGCTTTCGATCAAACCCCGTTGGATTCCCATGTCTAAGAAGATCAATCCCAGGAGATCCTATATGCCCGAATTAGTCACGCCTGCTTTGTTTTTGTCTTAGAGCCCTCCTTCCTCCTCGATACTTACAAGAGCATGATGCCGGCACCAACGGCCACGGCCAGGAATTGCGTCAAGGTCTTCCGCACCTCGGCGCCTTTATCTTTACCTGTCTCGAGCAACTCGGGAATGACGGCAACGGTGCCAACATACAGGAATGTACCCGCGGTAAATGGAAGCAGCATATCGCCCCATTGGAGACTGGTACCCCAAATGCCCGCTCCCGCAGCGGCCTGGGAGACTGCACTGTTGCCTCCGAATTCCTGCACCGCAATACCGATAAAAGTACCCAGGAAGGCACCGATCGCAGTGACAAACTGAGCCCCCATGGCCTTGCGCTTGGAAAAGCCGGATTGAATGAGGAGTGCAAAGTCGCCCACCTCGTGTGGGATCTCGTGGAAGAACACGGCCACAGTGGTCGTCGCGCCGATGGTAGGAGAAGCGTAGAAGGACGAAGACAGGGCAAGACCATCGGTGATGTTGTGGGTGAAATCGGCGATCAGATTCAGATAACCGCCCAGTTTCACACTGGGATTGATTTCTTTGCCCGCGGAGGAATCCTGCACGGAGAGCTCGGTCTCGGCCTTGGCCTTGGGGGACTTGCGCTGCTTTAGTTCACTGTTGGTGTTGCCGGTGAGTTGGGCGCTTGTGGTGCTTGCATTGTGGTCGATACTGGCATGCGAGTCACCGTGGGAATGGTCATGGCCGCCTTCGCCGCCGGTAGCAATGCGGAGAGTCTTGTCCATTGCGACAAAAGTGAAGAAGCCAACCATGATCCCTAATCCGAGCAGGAGGTTCTTGTTGGGCTCGACCATGACAAAGCTCACGTGTTCTGGAGAAGCTTCACCCAAGAAGATCTCGGGAAGCAGATGGAACAGCGTATCGCCGAGCAGACCACCCACAGCGAAGGCCACCATGACTGACAGGGAAGAGGGATCGATGTTCGGAGGGCATAATGCGAGAAGAAAGTCTAATCGAAACAGTCAGCTGTACATGGAATTGGTAGTTTCCAGCAAATGAAGCATTCATTCGAGAAGGTTCGTCGCGTCAAAGGTGGTGTTTAGACATACTAGGAGGGCCAGAGATATACAGAGTGGCTAACAGAGCATTCACGGCTGGGCTTCCTGGGAACAAAGCAGCGAAGATTCTCGCAGTGAAACTGGCCGTTTCCGGTGCCGAAGCTTTCTTATGCTCATTGAGAGCTTCGACTAGTGGACAATGCTGGAATCAGGTGTCAGCAACTGTCTTTCCATTTCCAAGGTGTGGACTCGGGGTCCGATCCACCAAGATACATGGTAGGCATCTTATACCTGCAATTGCTCCTCAATCTCGCCAACAGACAAGTCACCAACATGAGCTGACGCAGCTACTACAGCAGAGAAGACAAGGCATCCTGCAAAGAGCGCAAGCCCTGTCCGAGACGAATTCATCAATCGTGAAGCCATTGACGCCAACACTGAATCAAGAGGAAGACAGGTGAGGACAACAATCGATAAAGAGCAGCCCGCAAATAGATAAGACGAGTCTTATCGCCGTGGTTGTTTGTCCTCCCTTTGCCCCTAATCTTATCGGTGGAGAGCCCTTGGGAGCAAACATGCCAAGACTTGCGGATGGAGCGCAGGTTTGCAAACATTTTCAAAAAAAAAAGTTTCGATAACGCTGATACTACTTTACATGGAAACCGAACCTCTGATTCAACAGCCGTGAACCTCTCCCCAAATCAAGCGCAACGTCCCCTTCAGTCATACAATATGGGCAAGATCCTCCAAAAGAAAAAGGCGCGCTCTGGTCTTTCCAAGGCCAAGGCCAAGAACAACCGCCTGAAGAATGGCAACAAGAAAATTAACGTGCTGGGCAATCAAATTATCGCCCAGAATTGGTTCGTTCACTCACAAATATCTCGAGGAGAAAGCACGGGATTGCTAACATAAACCTCGATCATTGTTTTTTAGGGACCGTGACTTGACTCTTACGCAAAACTATAAAAGACTCGGTCTCCTGCACAAGTTAAATGCTCCCACCGGTGGCAAGGAACGTATACCCGGACGCAACGACCTCGAGGAAAAGTCAAACTCGCTCCACATCAACGGTAGTGCCGTCGACGCCGCGACGCATATTGATGTCGGCGAGACTAAGGTCGAGCGCGACCCCGAGACCGGCAAAATCCTCCGCGTCATCCACGATGTCGACGAGATCGAAGTCGCAGGCAAGAAGCGACCACGCGCGAACCCCCTCAACGATCCATTGAATGATCTTTCGGATAACGAGGACGTCGCTATCAAGGCCATGCCCGCATCGAAGGTGGTGCAACAGTTGGAACGTCAGGCCGATTTGGAGGGCGTCGGAGAGAAGGCCAAAAAGCCCCGCCACCAGAGCACACGTGAGGGCGAATGGATCTCACGGCTGATTGAGAAGCATGGCGACAATTTGTCGGCCATGGCTCGGGATCGCAAGTTGAACCCTATGCAGCAATCAGAGGGCGATATTCGCAGGAGAATCAACAAGTGGAAGAAAAGCCAGCAGGCATAATGTCCTTCTTTTGTCGAGTGCACATCATTTCAGCATCTGGATTAGGCGCGTTTGGCGTTGATTTTCTCATACTTTTCGATCCCCTTACCTTCAGCTCCCATATGTTATTATTGGGCTGTGTTCAAAATGTGATCAACCATGAACATATGTTTTTGCAAAAATCACAAGAGATTCCCAACATTGGTCTGTGTTCCCGAGGTTTTACTTGTAGAGTGCTCGGTCTTTGGGTCACGTTCGTCACCATCTACATAATAGGACTTTGAGTCCATTTCCGTGATGTCTGGTGTTCATGTGTCCTAACCCTGACGTAGTGTGGAATATGTAACGGTGCCTGTGCCCGAGACCGGACGAAGGTTCACACGCTGCACAATTCGCACCCACCGCCGACGTCGCCAGTCTCCCACACCGTAGAGGGCCGACGAAGCCTCTTCCCAATCTTTGGTAGGCCTTGCTCGGTGCTTGCCTTTGGAAGATACTGCATTCGTAGCCCTCGAGACAGTGCTCGATAGATCCAGATCGCCGTACTCTGAGGGAGTGACGCCACGATCTGGCTCATCGCGTCCCGTCGACTGCTCTTTGCGCAAATCCCATACCCATCCTCCAGCCTCATCAATCAGAGCACTCGCGTTCGGGTCCGCTTCGGGAACCTCGAACCCTACGCCGGTGATCATTCGCTCGACTACCCATTCCCGACAGTCCATGTCGAGCTCCCATTTCTTGCCCTTCCACTTCCAGCCTGATGGAGCCTGGACATCATCGAAAAATCGACATCCACGTGGCCGGTCGCCTGCGATCCGTGCTGGCGACAGAGGGTCATATGGCTGGGGACTAAAAATGAAGGTTTCCCAACCCGGCTCGGCAGACTCAAAAGCGCGATGCTGGAGCTCAAAAATCTCTACTTCACGCTCCTCTGGTTCTGTGTCAAGTGATATTTCTGCCAGCTTTTCCAACGCAGACATAGCAGCAGAGGGATCCTGCGGGATGGATGCCACAAATCCAGCTGGGCCCTCCAACGCACCCTCGTTTCCAATGTCTTCTTCTGGGCCCTCGCCTAGCACATCGGAAATCAACCCCTTAACCATGCTTCGGATCCTTGGGTTGATGGAGAGAACAGCGGCGTTCCCAACGGCTAGCATGATCAACTTGAGGGGCAAGAGATGCGCCATCAGAAAAAGCACGGCCGTAGCCACCGTCCCACCGAGGAAGATGGTTGACGACAACTTCTCATTGGAGAAGTTTGTCAAAGGCGCAAAAATGCCGATTATCGCATCGTGGGCGTCCGAGAAATCTGCCATCACGTTCTGGAGATCTCGCATGTTGCGGAAGAAATCTTTCGAGGTCTCTGAGGCGGGCTTGATGGTCTTTGCTGGCGCCAATGCGGGACCATCGTAGGAATAATAAGGGATGGTGCTTGAAGTGGATGTAGAGGGTGGTGGAGGATGACGAGCAACAAACGCTGGTACCATGATGAACAATAGAAACACCACGAGCGGTAGAATGAGGATCAGGTGCGGATCCAAGCAGATGAATGAGTACACAAACAGGAGAGATATTGTGTGAGATGGGGTCTCCCAGCTGAGTACCTGCTCAACCTGGGTTTGAAACAGAAATACTACGCCAATTCTGAGGACGTCAATTAGCCCTGATCTTTCTAGTCTGGCTGCGGGAATGTTTGCTTTGGATTTGGTCATTCGCTCATTTACCTTGCATTGAATCTTCGGAAATTGTTAGACATTGCCGGTAAACTGAAAGGCGGTCGATGGGACGATGCCACCGAGGCATCGTCGTCGAAATCCGCCCCATCGTCATCGTCGTCAGCTGGGATCACTTGCTCTAGAATCCTGTATTCACATCAGTCAGACATTCGGTGTGCGCCTATAAGATCGAAAGAGGGACCGATTGATTTACTTGGAGAACAATCTGTCTTGTATTGAAGTTTTTGATTGCGTTGACATCCGCGACTGCGTGCTGTCCTGAGAGCCGCTTCTGTGTCGCCTCGGCCTCTTGATACCGAGCATGGACACCGCATCATCACGGGTTTTGAGGATCTCGGAGGTCAACTGGCTCATGATGACTGGCGAGCGATCATACTCAATACTAATTAGCGATCAGACTGATGTAGGAGGAGATCTTGAGAAGATCGAGGTGATCAAACTCGGGGAACCGAACAAGGCCTAGCAGTTGCAGCGGCACCTGCAGAGAGCATGTGCTTTTGTTGATGCCTGCTCAATGAGGCAGGAATGCTATCATTTTGTGGGGAAAGGTGGGCAACTGACTGCCTCTGGTGATTGGTGGCGTAACTGCGTGTGGCTAACCTAATTGAGCCGGGGAAAACATTCAGGGTTTCGGTGGCCGATAGCGGTCATTCAAGAGAACAGGCCCAGTCTCCCCTTTCCAAATAGGGGAGCATGATACATGAGATGGTCGGTGGCAGTAACTAGTCTGTTCATTCGATCGATACCACATTTCATTGCGTCTCCGTCCATACGTATAAAGGACACCGTCCTGCTGGTCTGATATGCACTCATATCGAGGGAGGAATGGGTTGTCTTAAAGCTCTGCGAAAACTCTGGTCCATCCGCTTACAACCCTAGATCCCCTGAAGGACTGTTAAACTCGAGGTTGATATAACGATCGTGTCGGTACTAAGGTACCGCATTCGCTTCCAGTCACGGCCTGCCTCCTTCCCATGAACGGGCTTCGCTTCATACTGTCTATGTATAGTTGTATACAATATCAGCAGGCTCAGTGAGGTATTTCAGGGCTCTCGGTGCATCTTCCCGGATGGCCGCTATCATTAGCCGTATCGAGCATTGCACTACCAATAGGTCATGCCGCAGGCGAAAGGAACGGCGAGAATAAGGTAGAGTACTAATTCGGCAGGACGTAGTACGGTAGTACTGATCGCAACCAGCGGAAGTCGGACGGGACCAGCTTGGGAGCTGCAGCTCCCTGGGCTCGAAGCTTTTCAAGTATTTTTCATGTGCTCTTTGATCTTCATTCACGAGTGACCTTGCTAGGATCTTTCTCAAAATCATTTCACCAAGTGTCAATCTAAGTCTTTTTCGGTGTTGCTTGGCTGGTGGTGGACCCTCTTTTAATTATTTCATCGCGACCGCCTTGTGCTCTTGCCCCAGCAACACGTTTGGGAAAGCTACGCCGAAATTATTTGCCCAGCAGGATCGAAGACGAAAGGAGAACAGCCCACCAAGCACTTCTCCCCCCTCCCCTCCCCCGGCCTCGCTTTTCAGCCACCTCATCCATCTATCTCGCTTTCACAATGGAGCGATAACCGCCTGTCGACGGGTCGCGCAACATCGCCAACGGCTCTTTCGGTCTCCTTATCGTTGAAGAGGCCCGCTTTCTCCTGAATGTTCTTGTCGTTGAATTTGACTTCACCTGCGTGTCTTCCGTGGCGGGCGGCCAGTTCGACACGAAATAGTCCAATTCCCCAGCTTCTTCCTTTTACGCTTCGATTATGGATTCCTGGGCACTCCCGGCCAAGCCGGCACAGAATGCAGCGCGAGTTCCGACTATGCCGTCCCTCTCTCACGCATCTAGCCCATCTACATATGACGATCCGAGCTCTGGATGTAAGGACCAAAGACTCCTCCGCGCATCGACAACAGGTCAACATAGCTAATGCTAAAATCTTAGTGGATTCCTCAGCCCGCAGACGCCTGCAAAAAGCCGCATCAACAACCTTCCACATGAATCCCCCCAACTTTGAGCAACAGTCCCAAAGAGGCGTCGCCGGCATGCGCTCAGGGGATCTCGGTGGAAGAAGGCTTTCAATTAAAGGGCCCAGGGCCCCTCAAGGACCTCGCCCCCAAGAATCTTCGCGCATGAGGTGAGCCCAACCCCGAACATACTTGGACGAGTCTCTTCCCCCTTTTTCGGTTTCCCACCAGAGGCAGATCGAAGGAGATTGGAGCCCCAGCAAGCTGACCTCAATTTGTAGCAAACCTCCTGCGACCGACTTTCATTCCGAACCTTTTCCACCGAGCTCCATGCAAGCTTCGACCAAGGGCCTTAATAATCGCTCCGTCAGTATCGGGAACCTTGCCAAGGTTGACGCATGCCAGCAAGCCACGGCGACCGAGCGAGGCGATTTTCTTTCGCCCATCAGCTTTGACGACTTCCACAACAGTATAATGGCCGAGCCAAGCCTGAATCACTTTCCCATGCCGGGGTCGGCGAGTAAGCCAAACGAGCTTTCTATCGATACTTCATGGATTCACCAGAGCTATGACAGCTCTGCCTCAGAGAGGTCAAAGGGTCCAACATCCCGGCGCAAGAGTGAGGTCAATCGGTTCAACGGCCCGCCTCCGACAAACTCGAGCTCACCGACCGTCTCTGTCGGTAACCGAAACCGTCGCCAAAGCCTCGCTCAAAACGCTGCCGGTGCCGCGCTGGGTGCGCGCACTTCTCGCAAGTCCATCAGCTCGGGTGCTGTCGCTCCCACGAACGCGTCGGCGAGGCGTGCTAGTCTCAGTGCTCGAAAGGCCAGTGTTGACACCTCACGATTGGACACGAATAATGTCCTTCGTACACGGACTCAGAATATGGACCTTGGACGGGATGAAGCCAAGGTCCCATCAGCAATGCGCAGTCTCAAAGCAAAGTCTTTCCAGCCAGCACCCCGCGAGCCTCGAAGCACATTTTTGACCACGACTCAGACTATAGATCATACACGATCGTCTTCAACAAACGCAGTCCGCACACCTGTCAAGAACACTCACGGTGTTGAGACCGTTGGTGAAGGTACAGCTGTACATACAACACCTTCCTCGTCTTCCAAACGCGTGTCAACAATGCCACATGCGACTGGTTTAGGGGCGCGAACAATAAGTCCGACTGACGCACGTCGAATGAAACGCATGTCCGTCGCCCCGACTGCTCCCCCTATGCCACATACGCCTCCCATGCAAACGGAGCCTCTGCCCACAAGGCCCGTATCGACAAACCAATCCCCGTCCTTGATTCCGAGAAAAAGCGTTACCCCTTCATCGACCCGGACGACGCCTGATCCAAATCGCAAGTCATATAGCTCCGGTTTGTCATTATCATCTACCACCAGCTACAATTCTATTCGGAATTCTAGCCACTCCTTGCAACCTCGTCTGTCTCAAAATTTCTCATCCTCACGATTACCGACTCCCAAACCCCGCACGGAGCAGTCGACAAAGGAAGGCGAAGAAGTACCACCTGTCCCTGCTATCCCGAAGGCGTACGAGTCTCCTAAGAGTGAATTGGATGCGCCAGTATTTCCAACGTCTCGAAAATCTAGCTTGACAACCGACTTTGTTGCCCCCGCTGCTCCGCAGGATATTGACACCGCTGCTGTTGAAATCAACGATAAAAAAGCGGAAGACCTACGCGGGCGTGCTACAAAAACACCTGACTCACGGGCGCGAAATACCACGGTGCTCGGACGGAAGGGATTGCAGCCCTTGAAATTACCACCTCTCAATCTACTACCATTAGGAACACCTATGACGACTAAGATTGAGGCGCTGAGAGACAGAGAAGCTGATGAACGGAATACTCACACCCCCTCTCACCAGATCCTTTCCAAAACTCCGAGCACTCCCATGACTGCTTCGAAGGCGAATTTCTGGCAACGCGAAGACGACGAAAAAGTGTCAGCTACGCAAATTCGCAGCAGTACCTCTCATTTTGGTCTCAGCTCAATCTCATCCGGCGGTCTGCGCACCTCTAGTAGTACTGGGACATTCGGACAACCAGACGGGCCTATTGCAACCCGCAATATCTCGCCTTATGCCTCGTCCACGCTGCCAAAGCCTAGCTCGGACTTTAGCTCCCTTCACCAGCAAGCTGGCGATGATTATACCAATCATGTCTCGCAGGCCCGCAAGATCAATGGGCCCCGTCCGCAGACGCAGAGCGCTATCTTCAGCCCGTCTTCTGAGACTCTTAGCCAGATATCGACGCCGTCTGAATCTGAATCCACCACGGTGGGGGCTAATGCTTCTCTTAAAGATCGACTAAATGTTGCCCGGCTCCGACGCAACTCAAAGGCTCAGCTTACGTCCGAGATCGATACAGACCGCACCAAATATGACAATATGCCGCCTCCAAAGCTCCCAGCCTCAGCAACGTGGAACAATCTCTCCGCTGTGAAGTCAAGCAGCCCCGTCACGAAAACGTCCTATTTGAAGCCTCGTCGCCAAGCCTCTGTGTCAAGTATCACCAAGCAGACGTCGCCTCGAAAGCCAAGTGTCAGCAGTGACCGTAGTCTGGTTCTCGAGCACAGCACTACGAATGAGTCCGTTGGTAGCGATCACTCACAAGTGCGCGCAAGCAGCTACGCTTCTCCCGTCCATAGGATTATCAGCACTGCCAGATCTAGCGCTGCCATTAATCCACGATCCGTGGATGTGGGTGTTGACGCGGACATTGCCGTTGCAGATGAAGAGATGAGGCGTCTTGGTGCGAAACGAAAAGACTTTGAAATTGCCGCGAAGCAGCTTGATGAGTTACGCCGCAAGGCCGAGCCCAAGGATCGTGTTGGTCCTGCCCATGCCCTCAAGATGGCCAATTTGAATATCTTTGAGCGCGGTGAAATCATCGACTATCGTGATATCTTCTTTTGTGGTACTCAAAACGCGAAGAAACACGTGGGAGACCTACACTCTTCAACTGCAAACTTTGGTTACGATGACGACCGCGGCGATTACAGCATCGTCATTGGCGACCATCTTGCCTATCGTTACGAGGTAGTTGATGTTCTTGGAAAGGGAAGCTTTGGACAAGTCGTGCGCTGCGTTGACCACAAGACCGGTGCGCTGGTCGCAGTTAAGATTATTCGCAATAAGAAACGCTTCCATCAGCAAGCTCTCATTGAAGTGAATCTACTCAAAAAGCTCAAAGAGTGGGATTCGGAACGTCGACACAGCGTTGTTGCTTTTGACCAAAGTTTCTACTTCCGTGGTCACTTGTGTATCTCAACGGAATTGCTGGGCATGAATCTCTATGAATTCATCAAAGCGCACGACTTCCGCGGATTCTCGCTCAAGCTTATCCGACGGTTCACAAAGCAGATGCTCAGCAGCCTGGTGTTGCTGCACGCTAAAAAGGTCATTCACTGCGACCTCAAGCCGGAGAACATTCTACTTGTCCATCCACTAAACTCGGAAATTCGAGTCATTGACTTTGGCTCCAGCTGTTTTGAGAACGAGAAGGTGTACACATACATTCAAAGTCGCTTCTATCGTTCCCCTGAGGTCATTCTGGGAATGTCATATGGCATGCCTATCGATATGTGGAGTCTGGGTTGTATTCTCGCCGAGCTTCTTACGGGCTATCCCATATTTCCTGGTGAGAATGAACAGGAACAGCTCGCCTGCATTATGGAAGTCTTCGGTCCGCCCGAGAAGCACCTGATCGAGAAAAGTTCTCGCAAAAAGCTCTTCTTCGATTCTCTTGGCAAGCCACGCCTCACGGTCTCGTCCAAGGGCCGTCGCCGTCGCCCCAGCTCTAAGGAATTACGGCAGGTTCTCAAGTGTGATGATGACGCTTTCCTTGACTTCATTTCCCGCTGTCTGCGCTGGGATCCCGCTCGTCGGCTCACGCCCCATGATGCTCTCAAGCACGAATTCATCACCGGCGTCAAGCTCACAGCGCGACCGCGCGTTTATGGCACCGCGACTCCCTCCAAGCGTGGGGTGTCGGCCTCCAATGCGCGTCCACTCCCTGAACCCCCAAGCGGAAGTCTGAAGAATATTCGTACTCGCGATGTTTCAGGGACTTCCCCTGTGAAGGGTATGAATGGGAAACGCCATTCGACTGTTACTGGTTTGCCGCCCAGTAGCCCTGCTAAGCGAGGGTCGACCCTCTCGGCTGTCTCCGGCACTGGTTTGCCCCGTGCCTCAGCACGCAGTATCAGCGGGAAACCTGATCTCGCGACGGCAGCGGCGGCCACCAGTCTGGTAAGTCGAGGACCTCCGCCAAAGCGTGTCGAGAATCATCCTGACAGTTAGTAGAGGAATAAATGAGCAGTTCTGGCCCCGGTCTGGACTCATTCTTCTCATCTTGGTAATGAGAAGGCTTCTTCCATCTTTTGATCTTCCCTGTCTCTTGCCGTCCTCCACTCACTCCATAACATACCATGATATCCCTCTGCCTTCTTGCACACAAACTTGTAATAATAATTGCCTTGTGTTTTTCCTTGCTCTGTTTTTCCTGATTTGCCTTGTTTATTTGCATATGTCGGTTTATCATATCAGCTTACGTTGGTCAGGTTCAGGTGAGCCCATGAGGATGAAGCAAAGACGACATGCATCCTATACCCATTTTATGTTCTATGATAGCATTTACATCTGGGGCCTGGTATGATTATTTTCGGCGGTCATTACAATCATGCCCTCCAAACTCCTTCACATTCGCTTTGTCTTTTGCTATTAACGACCCTCCTTGCATCTTTCCGCTGGACCCATGGCTGTTTGATACCTGAGTTTTATCGATTGTACATATTGTCCCGATTCAATCTTTGCATATTCCCGGGAGGACATCTGCCACTCCGGTCAAACTGAGGCGTTTTTTATTTTTGGACAAGCTCGTCTGGCTTTGCATTCACACGTATATTTTTTTCGACTTGTGGAACAGCTTTGAATAGCTCTATCGCAATATTGTTGCATTAAAATTGCAGCTCAAACTCTAGATTTATCATGCATCCTGTTGGAAGACTTCAGTGTCAATCGACTGGTAGCGGTCTCAGAAGGAAATGCTGCATATCCGGAAGTTAGTAGTTTACTGGCCGGTATTTGCTCACCAACTGGCCGATCATGCAGCAATCGGGCTACTTGGCCACATCGCCTTATCTAAGTTCCTGGCTCCACTCCTCCAAGCATTCCCCAACTTTCTTGACCTTTGGTGACAACTGTCTCCCTTCATGTCGTTGTCGCACGTATAGAATTGAAAATGAATGGGTATGAGCCTAAAGGTCTCGATGAGGACGCCTTTGGGGACAAGGGTACAAAGTCTGGACTGAAGACCTTTGATGCCTTCCGTAAGTCTTGTTTACCCACCTTGTATCCTATACTCGGCAACACAGCGCAGCACAGGGACCAGAAACCCAAAGTGATCGTTGTTCGTCGCTCATGCGGGCGCAACTTGTTCTCTTACGTTCGCTCAATTGAACGTGCTCTCCTTACTGACCTTCAATTTGTCTCTTCTTATTAGCCAAGACCAAAGCGTCATACACGACACCGACCACACGCGGTGGGCAATGGACGGTGCTGATCCTTGCAATTTGTACACTCCTCGGCTTTAACGAGCTGCGAACATGGTGGCGTGGCACGGAGCAACACCAATTCAGTGTCGAGAAGGGCGTTTCTCATGAGCTCCAGCTGAATCTGGATATGGTCATCCATATGCCTTGCGACACACTCCGTGTCAACATTCAAGACGCTGCAGGTGATCGCATCCTTGCAGGGGACCTCCTCCAGCGCGAAGAAACGTCCTGGAAATTGTGGATGGACAAGCGCAATCACGGCTCGCATGAGTATCAGACTCTAAATCATGAGGAGGCCGATCGACTCAGCGCGCAGGAAGCAGACGCACATGCACACCATGTCATTGGCGAAGTCCGACGCAATCCTCGGCGGAAATTCCCCAAGGGTCCCCGAATGCGCTGGGGTGAGCAGGCGGATGCTTGCCGGATATATGGAAGCTTGGAAGGAAACAAGGTACAGGGTGACTTCCACATCACCGCGCGTGGACATGGATATCGTGAATTGGGCGAACACCTGTCGCATGAAGGTCAGTGTCGCACTTCTTTGACTTGGCGGACATCCTCTGTGGTCGATTCTGTCGTCTTTGAATTTTGACTGACACTTTTTCCGGACGCCAGTTTTCAATTTCTCCCACATGATCACCGAGCTATCTTTCGGACCACACTATCCTAACTTGATGAATCCACTCGACAAGACCATTGCCGAGACCGAGAACCACTACCAGAAATTCCAGTACTTCCTCTCCGTCGTGCCAACGCTTTATACAAAGGGTCGATCTGCCTTTGACGCCTATACACGCGATCCATCCTCTCTCGCAGTTCGAAAGAATCGCAATGCCATCTTCACCAATCAATACGCGGCGACCAGCCAGTCTACACCTATCCCGGAAACCCCATACTTGATCCCGGGCATCTTCTTCAAATACAACATCGAGCCGATCATGCTGCTAGTCAGCGAAGAGCGGACCGGATTCTTGACCCTTTTGATTCGAGTCATCAATACCATTTCTGGTGTGCTGGTCACTGGTGGCTGGGTCTATCAGATCTCGGGCTGGGTGGGCGAATTCATGGGGAAGAGACGCAGACAGAGTGAGGGAGTTTTGACTGGAAAGCATTTCTCGGATTGAGGCGGGTGATACGGTTTAGCATGTGTCCCAGATCCTGACCATTTAAGCTGGAGTTTGATTTGACTTTACAATTTGAGATTCAATCTACATTTCGAGTCCTTTGAAATAGTTCGATTCCATGTGCCCGATTGGCGAATTATCCATTGCCTCCTTGAATGTCGCGTGGCTGGTACTAGATCGTTTTCAGTATATTCACTATATTGTCGAACCTTGCTCCCACGCTCAGGCTGCATGGAGATAAGGACAGCCCGCACTGTAGAATCTTCAGCATCATTCGGGGTGTGAGATCTACATGCAATACCAAACAGCAACGTGTCATAGGTTAGTGTCAACTGCAATGTACATCGTTTCGGAGCCGCCACCTTGATTTCGAACATCGTGATACTTGTCATTGACCGATGACGACGAAACATTAGCCAAAAGTCGCATATCTAAACCTCAAAGATCTGACCCAAGGCCAGCCCCGGTCCCTCTGCACCGGCGCGGCTATCCACAAGATCCAAGCGCCAGCCCTGCCAGTCACGTAACTTGCGTTTAACCTCACGAACCCATTCCACTCTCTTGCGTGCCTCCTCTTCAGCTTGGGCACGGGCAAACTCAGCCTCGTCAAACTCATCCTCCAGATTCTCCTCCGAGAGCAACTCCAGACTACCACGAGTAGCAGGGCCATGCGGGCGCGGTGGGTTGCTCGAGCCCGAACGCGCACGATTACCACCTGCAAAGGCGGCCAAGCCGCTGGATATTACATCGGTGAACGAGGAGTGTTGTTGTTGTTGTTGCTGCTGCCGCTGCTGCAAGGCCATGCTTCGACGCCGAGAGTGGTCAGGTCGACCACCGACCAGGTCAACATCATCGAAGGCGTTGGCGCCAGGATCACCAGTGCCCGACAACTCATCGTCCGCGTGCTGTTGTCCGACTAGCTCCGCACGTCTCTCCTGCCAAACGCCGCGACGCAAGTCGAAGTTCTCGCCTTCGAGTTCACGAATACGACGCTCTAGGCGTTGGCGCTCTTCATCTTCAAGCTCATCGAGTGCGTCATCATCCGTGCCACCGGCATCGCGCTTACGCATGCGATCGAGTTCCTCGTGCAGACGAAGGTTTTCACTTTCGACTGTCGCTAGCTTCTTTCGTAAGATGGCTGTCTCTTTTTCCGCCTTTTCACTCTCGCGTAGGCGGGTCTGATGCCGAGTTTCAGACTCTTTGTGCAGATTCCCTAGTGCCAGCAATTTCTTGTCCAGGGCCTCAATTTTCTTCTCGTTTTCGGCTTTCTCATTCTTCAGCTCTTCGACTTCGCGCTCGAGGGATTTAATCAACGTTTCGGTCGATGTCTTGTCCACGCCTTCCTTCACGGCTTTTTCGGAAGCGCGATTCAATGCTTGTTTAGTGTCATCGAGATCGTGATGAGATTTTTCAAGGGCCTCTTCCGCCTTCGCAAGCTTGCTTTCGAGAGCGGCAACCTGTGTTTCGTGTGAATCATTTGAGGATGTAAAAGATGTTACTTGAGCGCGCAAGTTCGATATTTCCAGCTCCATGGACTCAATTGTGGCGGACTTGGACTCCAACTGTCGTACGAGATCGGCTGGCGGAGATTGCGAAGGTGGGGGTACTGAGACGCTGGCATTGCTGCGATGTGATCGAGATTGGAGCTGTGAATTTTGTCGTTGGAGTGATGCGACCTCTTCTTTCTGCCGAGGTTGTCAGTCAACTGTTATACGCCAAATCAGACGTGCAATATTAAAGACTAACGCACCAATGCGTCAATACTCGCGACCTTCTCCTCTGCCTGTCTCAGCTTTTCCCTCAACTCTGCCCCGTCCACACTAGCCTCTCGCAGATCTTCAAGTTGATCCTCCGTCTTGCGCCAGCGAGCGGTAGCATCCGAAAGCTCTTTTTCGAGCCTCTTTCGATCCGCCTCCAATTCCTCGATCTTCGTTGACTGTTTCCGGAAAACTTCGTGAACAGACTCGCCATTTCCTGTGAGAGGAGGCAAAGGATGCGGTGGTGATTTCAGAGCAGGTGGTGATGGACCCCCTTGAGATATCGACGTCTTTCGAAATGACGATGATCGTAGCTTTGACTGAATCGATAGAGAGGGTTGGCGTGCGTGCCCAGCTCGAGGGGTATCTGTCTCCAAGCGCGCAGGTGGTGATTCCGTCTCGGCCTCAGGTGACGTGGGAGCCGGCGGCATCGGCTCAGTATGTGATTCATCAGATTCTTGTTCTTCGTTCGAGACTTGCTTAGAAGCGTCCTCTGCGGGTTGCTCTGTGGTCGCGATGTCTGCGGGCGTCTCTTCTTGTGGCTTCTCCTCAGCGGGGTTTGCCTCCGAGGGAGCAGCTTCGGTGGTTGTTTCGGGCGAGGCATCAGGCGTAGATTCTGACTCTTTGGTGTTCTCTATCTCTTTGGCAGCGTCTGGAGCGGTCGAAGCTTTCTTACTGGCCTTCTTCTTTTGTTTCTGAAGCTGGGCCACCTATATGGTTGTAAGAGTGTCAGCCCATTAGTCGCAATGACTATCTAGACAGCAAATATGACGCACCCTTTTCTTAGCGGCAGCCAGCTTCTCGGCCTTGATGCGCTCTTCCTCGTCAGCCATGATGCAGTATTCAATAAGAAGCGCAACAGATGTGAATCTGTCATGGGAAAGTTGACTTGGGACGAAGAACGGACAGCTTTCCCCAATACATGACGCACGGGCCACCCCCGAAGAACAATACATCCAATACTGGAGTACGGCTGTTCGGAAGGTATGAACGTAAAAGGGTATCAGCTTCGTTCAACGAATGGTCCAACTCAAGTACCAGCGAGACATGCAGAGGCTCCCCTGAGCGGCGCTACTTTGTTTTGAGTAGTTCATTGCAAGTCAACCCTGTACGATTCATTGCCAGCAAGGGAAACATTTTTGAAGAGGAGGGTGAAACAAGCTTAATCAAAGGTGGTATTAGAAACTATTCAGAACTATTGAAAAATGGCATATCCCCCAGTCACAGGAGACGGCTAACGGCAATCTTCTTTACTGGTCACGTCTCACATCGTGGCTCTTGTAGAATGGAACCGGAGAGCTCCAGGGCGCGGTGCTTCACGTCTCGTGGCCCCAAGGGCCCAAGCCGAAAAAAAAACAATCCAAACGTAGGCAAAGTGATAATCGATGAATAGAAAATCGCCGATCAACGGGATCTGAACGAAGTGAAACACAAGCGAACTCGATAAAAAGCAGAATTGCCAATTCAAAGAAGAACAGGGAATCATGAACGGCACACATCAAATTTCCATCATCTCCACGAGCTCTTCACTCATCGCCCGCACCATACCCCTGCTTCCCCGACGGGAATGATTTTCCTCGTCGCTGTGGATATATTGATCGTCATCTTCCAGGTTTTCGGTGCGATGCAGCGATGACTCTGTATGGGCTCCAAACCAGTACCGGGCTCGCTTGCTGGAGCTCAGATCTGGTGTCAGGTACCCATCGTCGAACGTGCGCTTGCCGATCGAAGTTGAGATGAGTTCGTTATCTTCGGGAGGCGTGTGGCTCAAGATTGGAATCGCACGGAGGTAGAGATAGCAGACTCGCTTACGTAGCGGATTGAAGAAGAAATAGTGCAAGCTCCAAATCGCACCATCATCGGCATCAGAAGGGTCTTCTTCGGGAGAGTACGAGTAGAGGGCGCACTCTTTCAGTGACATGTGCTCATCGATACTCTGCCACATCCGAGAGCCCCACGTGGTCGAGCCGGAGTTGTACGAGCCCGGCAGAGTACCCGGTGATGAAGGAGACATGTCTATTGACTCTCGAGGGCGAAGATTGAACAATGTGGAGTTGACTGTGTTCATCACGCGTTTGAGGTGGCGCTCCCGTCGAAAATCCGTAGGTCTTAGCACGTGCGAGAAGTCGTAGTCTGAATGGCTCGCGTTGAGCGTGGCGATGAGGTAGGCAAACGTACGGCGGCTGGAGTGCTCGCTCAGAGGGCCGAACGGGCTTGATCGCGACAGGTTCAGCGTCTCGGCGGCATCGTGGGCATTGGGTGGAGACAAAGAGGCCGACAGGCGAAGGATGGATTCGTATTGAGCCTCCAACGACTGTTCGATGTGATTGTACAATTTCCGGTCGGACCGGGCGGCCTTCGTGGTGTACAGGTCGCAACCCCCGGTGATGTGGCAGTCTGCGGTATCGAAATTCAAGGAACTCGTGATATCCTCAAATTCAGGAAGTGGTAAGAACTGAGCATTTGGATGGACACGTTAATGGTCACGTTGGATCGACGATGGCGTGATGAGCCGTATCATGGCTTATCCCCACAGCAATCGAGGATTGACGAAAACCAACCTTCATCTTGCAGGCAGGAAACTTTGAGACGACGACAATCAATCGATGTAGCGAGAGCTTCTGGTTCAAAAACGCGCTGAGATCGATCCGGATGTGCAGTCACCTCGCTGGCGCAATGAAGTGACGGTGAGATCACAAGGAGCGGTCGCGCCGGAGACGGATATGGGGCCGATCGGCGATAACCGCAACAAAGAGAGATAAGGGGAATCCCGGGGAAGAGGGTGCCTCCACGACTCAGTTCAGGATGAAGCCGGGGATGTTCAGAAAGTCCAGAAGATTCTCGTCTGCAGGCGGATGAACTAGTGAAATGAAAGGTCGATGCAATCTGCCTGACCCGATCCAAAGGCAGGGGGAGGGGACGAGGAAGCATGAGTTGCGATCGGAATCACGTGTTGGGATCCGGGGGGCCAGTGAAATGGCGCAGTGACCTCACGGGCGGGCCAGACCTTGGGTGATCCGGTCGGATTCGGATTAGAACTCCCAGTGCCCAGCGATCATCCATCTCGTGGGGCAATCTGCGTAGAATGAGTGGCCGGAGAACATCCAGCGTTCATCAGGCTGTTGGTAGACGGCATCAAAGACGTAAAGAAGCAAAGATGAAATGAAAAGCATGACTTGCTGAGCCTCAGTCGGAGGGCAGACGGGGCATTCTCATTTCAGTCGGGCCAAGGCTAGGGTCGGCGGCAGACAACAGGTGGTCTGAGCCAAGCGTCCGAAAGCGGGCGGATTCAGCTTGCCTCATAACATGTCATAATCCCACACGGTCCAGATTGCGTGACATCTCATCCGAGTCCTGACGAGCCCACCACAAAAGGAGGATTAGTAAATGAAATAGTGCAGGGAAGACGCTACGCTTCAAGGATGAAAAAGAAATGTCTGAAACGACGCCATGTCGAAAGTCACAGCAAAACCAAACTCCCCACCCCCAAAGCAAATTGCCAAGTATACGAAGAACAAAAAGAAGATAGTGGGTGCGAATCGCTACATGATCTTGGTGACCACGTCTTCCTCAACCTGGGGGCGAGGAGCATTAGCCCGATTGCGCCTGGGGATGGAAAGAAAGCCGCACAGGGCCCATGGGAGAAAGGGAGAGGGAGAGAGACATATGATAGCCATGCGCCGACGGAGGTTGATCGCGTGTTGTTTGCGCCAACTGCCGCGAAGGGAAAGCGTGGAAGGGCAATAAAGAGAGGATGCGGTCAGTAACTTACCTCCATGTCTTCCAAGCTGTCCTGCTGGCTGATGCATCGAAGCACATTCTTCTTGCTGCTTTCTTGCATCTCGCCTGCGAGTAAGAGCTCGTCGAGGATAAAGTAGGCTTTCTGGAAGTTGAAGATAATGTCCAACTCGCACACGTTTCCGTAGTACTTGTCCATCTGTTCCACGTAGCGATGGACGATTTCCAAGGTGATCAATTCATTGTCGGTCGATGCGCAGCCGGCGATAAAGAACAGGGATGCATAGCGGCGATAGACAACTTTGGAATCTGGAAGCAAAGGATTGCGGTCAGCAAACTGCTCGCTAGGGACTGCATGGATCGCGAAACGAAAGTTGGGTACCTTTATATTCAAGAAAGTTGCACATCCGCGTCCGACGTGAGAGCACAAGTTGAGTTACATCCTTGATGATCTTCGCTTTCTCCTTGGGTGACAGGGTCGTGAACCATTTGGCGAGACGCTGAAAGAGGGAAGAACCGGGTTAGCAAACGTTGAAGGGGGGCAAATCTCAAGACGGTCGATGTGATCGGGGTGGGTGACGAGGGGGCGAGAGACGTACCACTTTGCCCTGTCGGGACAACAGAATGAGGTAGCTAGATCGGATGGATATCAGTATATAATATTCGTATCCAACCTGGTCTGCATGGCCTCACCTAATGGGCATGTCGAATGATGTGGTTGGAGGGTGGTCGAGACGATTGAAGGAGAATCGTGATTAATCAGGAGGATGCAACTAGCTGTCCGAGGGTTTCGGAGATGACGGGCGGGAGCTTCTGGAGAAATTCTTCTAGTGGAGCATAAGGGAGCTGCCCCGCTAATGAGCCCTAATCGTGAAAGATCCGGACATGAATCTGGTGAGTAGGGAGGAAGCGACTCGATCAGTTCGGCGTGTGAGCAATGAAAAGGGACCCAAATGGCCGCTTTAGCACAGATGAGTCAGGCCGGTTTGAACCTCGATGATTGTAAGATCTTGTTTCGTGGCGCCGGCAACAAGCGTTGATGTACCTGTCGCGACTTGGCAAGTACCTCTCGCCCTCGGAGTCAAGCTTAGAATCGGAAAATACATACAGGTACTAACTGTTAAAACAGCACGAGATCACGAGTAAATAATCGAGAATAGTACTACTGCCGTTGTATTCTCGTAATTCAGATTCTATATACAATACTAACGAAAGCCATAGCTGCTATTCACAGTTTCACGGCGGGCTCAGTACCGTACGGTCAATCGGACTGAGTACCTGACACCTGTGTCTGAATTTGTCGTACCATTCAAGCATGCCCAGACGAGTCCACCCCAGATATTGACCAAGACGCCTGTTCAGTAAAAAGTCCCGTGAGGAGAGAAAGGCTGAGCACAGTTTGAGACATGTCGACAAGCGACCGTCAAGAAACATGCCCTGAACGCTGGTGGGCGAGAAACAATCTTGCTTGAAAGCCGAAACATGGAAGTAGACCGACCTGCCAAGAGCCCAGACTCGGAAAGCATACTCCGGCCTCAGGCAACAATATCCGTCCCAATGGGCCGGGCCATGCTCTCACCGCCTGCCTAAGCTGCAATCATCGCATCAATTTTTGGAGCAAGCAACTAAGCGCGTGGTGTGTCTCCGATATCCCGACACGTCTACCACCTCAATCTTCCATGCCCGGAACGAGCTAGAGGGTTTATATTCCTCATGCTCTCGCGTGGCTGCTCATGTCTAAGAAGGCCTCTGTCTGCCGCCTTGGACGCTCTCGCGGCTAGCCCCGATGAGCCTCTGCTCTTCCTCTACCCCCGATGGGCTGCCTCGGCAGTTCGCCGAAGACGCCCTCTTTCTACCGTCCCAAGGACTTCACCCCTTCGACTCGAAACGCGAATCCCATGCAGCGCGAAGCTCCACGCAAATTCTGGCGGGAACAAAGGTAGTCGCCATCTGTCAGCTCGCGGGATCGCTCACCACACAGCCTCAAGTCGGATCGAGGCTGATCCCAATGACCTTGCAGATGATACAAAATCCGAGGATGGTCAGAGGAGCGATATACAAGGCAAATTAGGTTCGCCAACGTTGATTCGAACCCAAGCCAACCCGGAAAGTCCAGAGCCGCCTTCATCTCAACTCAGCCGCGTCGTCGAGCGAGCAGGCAAGAAGCCGAAGCGACAAGAATTTCTCGAATCTGATCCATGGCCGATGACACCGGGCTCTCGCGTCCGTGTACCCAAGAATCTGTGGGAACGAAATCTATCGCCTCGCAATCGGAAGCAGATTCGGTACGGGGAATTCATTCTTGCCAACGAGAATCGCGGGGGAATACCCCCCGATTCAAAAACATGGCTTGACATGCGCGATCTTTTGAACTCAATTCAACGTCAGGTCAAAGGTGTCAATCGAAGGGGTACAAAGTTCAAAGAAATGCTCGTTCCCGAGGAAACCGTGGCCCTCCTGGCGGGTGCAACCACTCCAGGCAAAGCCGCTGAGGAGAATATGTGGCATCTGCCCGTCCGTCATGGATGTCTAGTGCAAGTGTTACCGGCAGAGAAGGGTGATGGTATCTATCGAAAGATGGTTCTTCATGGCTCAGAAGGTACACTGGAAGCAGTTGAGGAAATGGTCAAGCGACAACAAGAGCGACAAGCAAAGGGGGATCCACTTGTCGAGATTCAAAAACCCCCTATACCTATCGTTGCATCGACCCAGAAGCTTCGCAAGCTGAAGCGGCCCGTACCCTTGGTTCGTGCAGTGTGGACGACGCCGCATGATGATCAACAGCCGCTCGACATTACGAAAGTCATGGAGCAGAGCTCTACAATCTCGTCCGTGAAAGACTTCGCTGATCATATCGAGGATCTGACTTCTGCGAAGATGACGCATCCCGTTAGAGCAGCTCGACTGGAAGGCCCGACTGCAATTCCTCCCCCAAGACGAGTGGCAGAGCATATCGGTCGTTTGTTTCGACGGGATTCTCTCCGCAAATACTTGTCGACCGCTGCTCTGAATAATGCCCTCCGATTTCTCTACAAGTACGAATTCCTTCACATTGCCCGAGATGTGTTTGGTGCTGCAGAGTATCTGGCCACGGTAGATTCATACAATGTCCTGTTGCGGTCCGCGGCCTTGCGACAGGATCGTCGAATGTTTGAATTTTTCCTGCAAGCTATGGCCAAGCGTCGAATCAGTCCCAATTCAGACACTTGGTTGGTACTCCTGCAAGCCATGCTCACCCAGAAGTCCAAGGCTGCTATCATCAAGGAAATGGCAAAGAAGGGTTATATGAAAGATATCAACACCACACGCAGCACCTTGCAATTGACCATTTCTGACTCATTCTTCGTGCACTTGGAAGGGGGTCAGGATGTTTATAGCTTCTTCGAGCTCATGGTCAAGACGAACGGGGCGGACTGGTTCACTGCGTCCTTATTGAGTCAGATGTTGAACGTGACTGTCCGACTCAAGAATTACTCCGCGATGCAGGAGTTGCTCGACATCTGTGACAAATACCGTCTCGATATGAACAATTCTTGTCTCATGCAAGTCTTGCACATGACCTCGGATGACATTTTCACCGCTTTGGAACATACGCTCAAGATCATGAAGCGATCGAGCTTCAAACTCAATCGCGAGGCGATGTCCAAGCTTTTTTCCATTGCGTTTAACGGCTTCCACTACAATCTATGCCGTGTTCTCTGGCATTATGCCTGTCTGCAGGACCTCGTGACCCAGGACATGCGCAATCTTGTTTTGGACTCGCTTGTCCGCAATGCCTCTCTGGAAACGTCCTCGGACGATATTCGCAAGATCTGGCATGTCTGTGCTGGAAAGGTGGTTATCCGCCGTGACTCACGCGCCAGGTTCAGAATCCAGCCGGAGTACCTCCAGAGACTACCCTCTGAATTCCATGAGAATCCCTTCCTCTACTTGGTGTCCGGCTACAAGAGCTTGGGTCCCGAGCGAGCTCTCCAGCTCCAGCTTGCCAAGATCTTTGTCAACCGTGATGTTCTGACCAATTCTCGACCCAAATTCCCCTTGCCTCTCATGCTGGAAGCTGCCGCCGTCATGGATCAGGAATGGCGCGGCAAGCCATGGCCTTTGGCATGGATGCTGCAGAACTCGATTGGTATTCCAACCACGAGGCAGATTTGAACGGTCCGCAGTGCTCTGTCTCCTACTTACCTCTTTCTTCGGCCCCTTATTGCTTCTTGTGCTTTCTCAGCGTTGTGCATAAGATATCCCATCTCACGATTCTGAATATCGTCCCGACCATCACCTTGACCTCACTCTTGTACCACCACTTCTGTACATCAGCAATCTCACCTGTATACCACCAGTCACTAGAATATAGAAAGAGCCGCGACCCATCTCTGCGAAGGGTCTGTTCACATCAGACCTCAACGTATAAGTTCCCGCAGTCTCGTTTCCTTTCCGTCCATTCGGCTCACGACGCGTGCGGTCCGGGCAGTGTCGCTACTCAGCTTGACTCAGCAAGGGTGTGCCTCACCGTCGAACAGCGACCATCAGCCCTTTGCGCTGCATTCGGCACCATTGGAAGGTCAGGTTCGATCTACAGACAATGGATTTCGGAGGTCAGGGCTGTTGATGGGCACGGCCCTTGTGGCACCTATAAGACGCAACGAGATAGAAACGTCACAAATCTTCAATGAGCGATACCATCCATTAAGAAGCAACGAGATGGAGACGTCGCAAATTCTCAATTACCGTGGCGATATCATCCATTCTCTCGTTGCCATCAATCGCGGAAAATTGCACATTCAAACCTCGTAAGGTTGTCGATGAGTCTGTTTCACACACGTCTTCCATGACCCTTTGCACACTCCCACGCCACCAGCACATGATTCGGACCAGAGGGACTCGCGGGTACTGCGGCATCGAACCAGGCAACTTTGAAAGAAAGTGAATGACGCAGGATAAAGGAAAGTAGAACCCTAACTCCGAGGTCCCACGAACCCTTCCTACCTCGTGGCAACGCGCTAAGCTTTTTTCTAAGCGTTCCATTACTTCCAACAAGGCTTCTAGCTTCCACCGGGCATGGATCGTGCTATCCGAGTGGCGCCTATTCCCAACTGGATGCATTGTTCCAATCAGCGTCTGCGGCGGGATCAGTGTGCCTCAGTGACAGGCGAGGAGCTCTCTACACTTTTTGCAGAATGGTGTGGTCTGTCGCGACTCGCCACACGTGTGTGTGACCAACGCCCTCTCGCCTCCACTTCAGTTGGAGCTCGAGGTCCCACAACCTTACCACACGAGTGTACGTTTATATCACGGGTTACTGTAATTACATCAGATAAGTACATACTACATAGTTACTAACTTACTATTATAAGTTACTACATACTACATCCATAGGATGCGTGGATCATTGGAGTAGTCAACTCCGAGGGCTCAAGCGACCATCGACGGTGCTTGTTCTTGATCGTCAAACGAAGACTATTCCCGCAGTTTTCCAGGGCTCTGATCAGGGAAAGCGTCCCCCGAGCTGTTCGAGGTTCCTTGGTGTCGTTCAATCACTCAAGTCTTTCTGAGCATGTGGTCGGGTGTGGACGGTGGTGCTCGTGGAGGCTAAGTCGTGGACGTCTTCCATGAACACCTAACGGAGCTACCTAATATGTGGTTTTGATAGCGGAGCCCGCGACTGGGGTACACTCTATCAAATGATCGCTGTCAAGCAACTCGAAAAAGGAAACTCAGGCGTCTCCTCTCCAAAGCTTGGTCAATCTTTAAACTACTGTACCACAAGTCTGATCTTTTTTACCCACCATGGGGTTCATCCAGCCATGGAAGTAATCAGTCACTTCAAGGTTCGGGGCGTGAAGAGACCAGCGCAAGTCGATGACCGCTATGCTGGGTTGGTGTTATGGGAGGGGCAGGATGATTCCCCTGCGCCAAAGCCATCACCTCCTGCATTCTACAGTCTACCGTTACACGTACTTTAGCGTCCTCTCTGCCCATGCATAGATTACCTGTTATGCACGTTGAGATTTCCCGGACTCATATCGTTTCGGTGCCGTTGGTCTAGAAGGGAAAGGTGACCGGTAGGCAACTGTACTGGACGCAGCTCCGCGGGGGATCCAGCGGAAGGTGGAAGGGGCGTGGTCCAGTATATGCAGTTGATTGGGCTAGAGCCCAGTAAGAAGATGTTCCCATAAAACTATCTGATGATCCCACCGAGACCAACCTCACCACGTCTCGCGTGGAAGAAGACGGGAAGTACAGAGGGTTCAGCGCCGGTGGAGTGGAGTGGATCAGTGGAGTCGCAGTGCCTCTGGTCTCCACCCATGACACGGCTGTATCCGAGCACGGGGTCTCAGCTCGCTGCATGATTGGCTTCAGTAACAAGGTTAAATCGGCGGGACATTTGCGCATGGAGGCTATTGAGAGCATGTGCTCATTGCCCCGAAGTGACGGGCCGAGAGCAGACGTGATTGATTTTTTGGGGGGGTTAATAATGACCGTGGATGCGATGATGAGGTGTTGTCCCTAACAGAAAGCGTTTTGCTGGTTCCCTTGTAGACTCTTACGCCGAGCCCAAGGCAAATGGGGACTACCCCCGAGGAAAGCGACACCGGTGGATCCAGGTAGATGGAGGCTGTCCGTATTCTGTACACTTGTACCGCTGCTACCGCACTGCTCTCAGTGCTCTGTATGATGACACAGGAACTGCTCTGCTGTGAGACGCGACAAGCAATGCCCAGACGACGCCGAGACAGCGCCCAGCCTGCCACAACCATCACCCAGCTGCGGCACCAAAGGCTTGTCTGGTTCGCCAAGTCTTGATCATCCCTTATCACGTCCACAACAGGCAAATCGGCAGAAGACCGTGATATCGACGGCCAGCGTCAAGTTCGAGGTCAGGTCCGAAACTGAAGATCCAGGTGAGCGCTGGGGGCAATCAACAGTAACACCACACTCATCGAATGAGATGGCATACAGCCCAACTGCTGTGGAAGGATGAGACCCCGTACCCAATAGGACCCACGCAATGACAGAGCGCCCTGCTACCGGCAGCCTCGCCTGACTGCGGTGAACTTTGCGACCCTTTCTGGAACCACGCCTTGTACCTTGTCGGCTCTCTCGCCAAAGGAAAGGTACTTCCACCACCCACCCACCTGTTGTTGTTAGTTTGTTTTTTTTTTCCTAATTTTTATTTCTCTTTTGTACAGGATGGCCAATACCAATAGCATCGGGATAGACAGGAATGATCGGTTGGGTTCCCTGCGCTCGTTCACCCTCGGCTGAACGGGCTACTCGGGGCCCTAGTTGAATTTTCACATCGCCTGGCCCGGCAAACTTGTTTCACTGGACGAGCAGAGTTCGACCTTCTCTTTTTTCTTTTGGCTTCGGGATGGCTCGATGGAGCGCTCCACCCACGCGTGCCAGATGGATCCGGTCATTCTCCTCGGTCAGTGCACCCGAGATGCAGAGAAGCCCCACGAGCGACGGTGGTCCTGAAATTCGGATGGTCAGGGGGGTCCACTGGCGTAGGATATCGTGCGTGCTTCAATGCCTGTCATAGGGCAATCTCATAGCAATGCTTTGGCGTACCTACTGTTCGTGTCGTGCGCTTGGACCGACTGCGCATTTCCTTTCCTCGAGGGTGGCGTTTGTTAGTCGAATGGATACCGACCTACTTGCCATGGTCTATCGCTGACTACCATTGTCGAGCCGAACACTACAAACGATCGGTCCAGGACAGCATAAATAAGATCGCTGGCGCCTCTCACCGTCGATCTTTTCTTTTCCTCGTCGCCGTGCTCGAACCAAAGCCACTTCGCTCTCCGATCAGAGTTGACGTCCATCTGTAGTCTCTGAACCGTGCCAAGTTCATTCACTACCGTCAGCCATGGGTTCTGTCAACAAGGAAGCTCTCCGCTTCGACGAGATGGAGGTCCACGAGAAGGCCGCCTTCGACGATGTCATCCGCCCCAAGGATACTTATGCCACCGACGGCACCTACTGGGCTGATCTGCCTCTGAGCCAGCGTATCCGATTCTGCATGGATCAGGATCGCACTGAGGCTCGCAAGGAGTTTTCCTGGCTCTGGACCGAGTTCAAGAACGATCCTCTGTCCCCCATCTCTCACTACTTTAAGAACTTCGTTCTTCCCGGTGCTGGTCTGGGTCTCGAAGGGTATGTTCATGCACTCTCATCTGACCCTGGAAACAGTGATGAGGTCTTACAATTTACTTGAGATGGTCCCCACTTGCTAATCGGTGATCTCTCCGCTGGAACAGTTACGTCCTCTTCTCCATCGGCAATAACAAAGCTCTGTTCAAGGCCTCTTTCAAGAATTGCTGGACAGGCAAGACTTGCGACCCTAACTGGATTGCTGCCGTCAACTACATGGAAGTGGTTGGTATCTTTGTTGGTCAAATTCTCGTTGGTTATCTGGGTGATGCGTATGTCTCTCAATTCTTTCTCCCCTCCTCACACTCTACCTTCAGGATCCATCCACTAACCCTTGTCGCTTGTGTCATTTAGTATCGGTCGTCGCTGGGGTCTGATTCAGGATGCCGGCATCATGTTTGTGGGTCTCCTCATGCTTGTCGCTGCCTGGGGTGTCACGGAAAATGGTTGGGTTATCTGCTACGCCTGGTCGCTCTTCTTCTACTCCATCGGTGTTGGTGGTGAATACCCCATGACTGCCACCATCGGTATGGAGAATGGCTACGGCTCCGGCAAGATTGTCACGTCTCATGATCGTCTGCACCGTGGCCGCTCTGTGGTCGGTGCCTTCATGATGCAGGGTTGGGGTCA
Organism: Penicillium ucsense; assembly: GCA_014839625.1. Lineage (NCBI taxonomy): Eukaryota > Fungi > Ascomycota > Eurotiomycetes > Eurotiales > Aspergillaceae > Penicillium > Penicillium ucsense. The sequence continues at coordinate 6,177 of WIWV01000107.1, read as the reverse complement.
GTTCGCCAACCAGGCCATTCTCATTCTGCTTCTGTTGATCTTCCACTCCGGCTCCGGTTCCCTGCCCATCTCGGCCACCACTACCCAGTGGACTTACCGTGTGTCGTTTGCCATTCCGGCCGTGGGTACCGCCTGGCTCGTGTACTACCGTACCTATCACATGCGCGCCGCCAGCAAGCAACTGGAGGCCAACAAGAAGAAGTCCTCCGTGACTGGCTACGATACCGAGTCTCTCAAGCTCACTTTCCGCCACTTCACCCCGCGTCTGATCGCTACCGCCGGTGGCTGGTTCGCCAACGATGTCTTCTTCTACGGTAACAAGCTGTTCCAGGGTAACTTCATCAAGGTTATCAGCCCTGGCCACAGCAACAATGTCATCACCGACTGGCTCTGGAATCTTGCCAATATCGGTGTCAGTCTGGCGGGCTATTACTGTGCGACCTGGTTCGTGGATACCAAGCTCTATGGACGCAAGTGGATGCAGATCGTCGGTTTCCTGATGTGCTTCATCCTCTTCGTGATCCCCGCTTTCAACTTCAAGTACTACACCGAGCCTGCCCACATCCACTCTTTCCAGGCCATGTACTACCTGAGTTCGTTCTTCAACCAGTTCGGACCTAACTGTATCACCTTCCTCGTCGCTGCCGAGTGCTTCCCTACCCCCATTCGCGGCACCGCTCACGGTCTCTCTGCTGCCGCCGGCAAGCTCGGTGCCCTGATCATTGCCATCATTGGCTCCTACACCACCACCCAGCAGCAGTTCTACATTGTGCCCTGGTTTGGACTCCTCGGTGTCTTGGTCACCTGGCTCTTCCTTCCCGATACCACCGGCCTGGATCTGCGCGAGCAGGAGCGTCGCTGGCGATACATCCGTGAGGGCCGCGAGCACGACTACCACGGTCCTGCCGTGCACTCCAAGCACTTGTCCGTTTGGGAGCGCTGGACCGGTAAGGGTAAGCACTACGATGCCGATCTCGACTACCAGATGAAGGTTGAGGAGTTCCGCGCCGAGTGGGAGGCCGCCATGGCTGCTCGCGGTGAGGAGACCACTCTCTACGATCTGGATGACGTTGATGAGAACATCCTCCACGGTGACATGCACAAGTACTTTGAGCGTACTAGCCCGGAGATCCGCGGTATGCGCAAGGAGATGCCAGAGCCTGTCAGCCTTCCCGCTGCTATGGCTTCTTCCACTGAGGACCAAAAGACCCTCGGCGAGCACTAGATCCAGTGTGAAGAAGGTGGGAATGAATGTTTCGAAGACTTGATATGAATCTCCTGATGTTGAACATGTTGGGCCTGTCGAGTGTTGGATGATGGCTTTTTTCTCTTTTTCTTCTCTCTGTTCAAGATCACTCAAGACGGTATCTTTTTTGAGCTGTTCCGAGCCCCGTCTTTGGCGGATATTACTACCCCCCTTCCTGCATTTTAATTTCCTCCCTTATGTCCTCTTTCCCTTTTCTTCATTATACCATATCATACCCTTGTGACTTGTTTTTTTAAAAAAATGAAGAACTTCTGCCACTTTTCCTAAAAATTATTTGACATTGATTTCACCTTTTTCTTTATCATACCATACCAAAACCTTGTGACTCCCTTTCACAAAAAATGAAGAACTCAAGCCACTTCCTTAAGAACTATTAAATATTGATTTCGACTTTGCACTTCCCACATATCGTCCCGCCCTAGAGCTAATTAGCCTCATTATCTGTAGGCCACTCTATTCCAGTCACAAAAGTCCTGTCGATTGAAGCTCGGCCAAATTTCGCAAAGCTTTCATTCTCCCGCCTGGTCGCAGCATCGCGAAGAAATGTCCGTTGCCCGGGGCTGGATGCTTAGTCTGGACGAAGGGTCATTAATGGATCCTGGCAGGGCAGGTCTCACGATGTGTTAGGTGGTTGATACATGTACCTAGCCCTCAGTGAGCGTAGTCCATTTATGGTGCCATGGAGCATTAGTGCGTATCAGTCCACGGACAATATGGTCGGGAGTCAACAAGTCACTAAATCGAGTGGAGGGCTTGGAAGTCAGGCAATCTGTGGCAGACCTCATTGATGGCTCTCTTATGCGATGACAAGTAGAACTATAACCACTGCCAGTTACGTCGCCCAAGTAAATATATACAGGTGTCTGATTGAATGATAACCGGGACGACCGGCCTGTCTGATGGGAAATCATACAGAATTGACTCTCACTGTATAGCTCAATTTCAGATGACCCATTGAAGACGGGAATATTAGAAAGCCCAACACTGTCTCGGCGCATCTCATCATCATGGGTCTACATGCAACGGAGGAAGTCAAAAGACCAAATGGATCAGAATTTACAAACAATACACATTTTGACACCTCATTGTTATTGATCCATTCGCCTGCTTCAATCGGTTCCTAGTTTGTGCAGCTCGAGCCCAATTCCCCTCGTGCTTAATTTCTGATTGAAACATCAAAGGCAAGGATGCCCAACTCCCACATCATGCGAGGTGGAGAGATAACTTACGGCAGGTGGACATGTGACATGTGACAGGCTGACTATCGGAATAACCATGGCGCCGAAGAGTCCCCACATCAGCCTGGCCTTCCTCCAGCTTCTCCGGTTTCTCTGGTCGAAAAAGTCCCCCTCAGATCGAACGAAGGTGCCCCAGCTTCAGGATTTCCCCATTCTGTCAGCTGATGTCTCCCGGGTTATCATCACCAAATTTGCCATCGCCACCATGAAATTCTTTGAGAACGTGTTTACCTACGACTACTCCTTCCCTGCCGTCTCCCTCGCCTACTTCCTTCGCTATCCTAATCCCTACTCGCGCCATGTGTTGACGACCGACGTGATCGACCGTTATGTCGATCCCCAAACCCAACGCCTGCACACCGTTCGATTGCACTTGAAAAAATCCAAAGTGCCCTCCGGAATCCTCAAACTTCTTCCCAAGGGAATGAGCGGATCCGACAGCTCTGGCCAGAGCTACATCCTCGAGACTACCATCGTGGACCCCATTGAGGGCTGGATGGAGACCGAGTCGCGTAACATGGAATGGACAGGCATCTTGAGTGTCGTGGAGAAGCAGCGATACCAACGCCAGCTGACTGATGGGAGCGAGCAAACTTTCGACGGTCTCTCAATCGATAAAAAGGAGCAGACGACCGTGCGAACAACCGTCACATTCTTATCTCGCCTCGGTCAGGGCAAGTTGCTCACACGCAAAAAAGCAGACTCTGCGGATCAGTCGGACTCGGAGGAGGAGGCGCCCAAGAAGGGATTCTTCTCTTCCCTCTCCACCGCTGGCATTCAGCGGACCATTGAATTGATCGGCGTCAGTAGGACTCGGGACGCGATTGTGAAAAGCAAGCAGGGCATGAATGTGGTCCTAGAGCGACTGCGCCATGGAGGCATCGTTGGTGTACTTGAAGGCATGCGTCAAGACCGCGAAGCCATTCTTGGGCCAGATGGACCATGGAAACGCGTGTGGATGCAGGGCAATGGTCGCGTCTACAACGATGATGACGATAATTGAGACCTCGACCTCTATTCACGGCCGCTCTTTACTGATTTCTTCACATGAGGTCCACTCTTCCTTTCTTGTGTCTCTTTTTTTTCCCACTTCCCTTTTGCCATTTCGCATTGCCTCAACATGTGGCACGAGCGCGTTATCCCTATTTCTTTCTGCATTTCCGATTTCCAAGCGTGGCGTTATTGGAGCACCGGGACACTGTTCACTGACACTCTCCCACGATCTTTTTTTCTTGTTCCTCATTTCGTTGACTTCCACTTGATTGGACTCCAAGGTTGGAGTCCGTGGTCTAGCTGGTGCCTCAGCACGGAGCTTGTTGACTGTATTTCTGTATATTAGGGCTACGGAGGAGGGCGACTAAAGCCCTGCTCATTGTGCCATCTGTACATTCATCACATGCACGTATCAATCATTATTGATTATTCAACGTGAGCTATATTCAAGCTCGTACCGACATGATTTCCCTTCCAGTTCGGTTGAGAACGCTTGCACTACAGTCATACAATGGCAACTCTCAAGCCTTCTAGCTGGCTAAGTAGCCTGGAGGAGCCTCGGATGCAGAGACATAGAGGGGGGTGAATACAGCATATTTGCCAGACCCAGCCTTGTACTCGGTGTTGAATTTCTGGAACATCGCGCCCACAAATGGACTCTTTGGGTCCACATCCTATAGGGGTAACCTAACAGATAGAACCCCCGAGGTCGAGTTCGAGGTGCATTGTACATACAGGCACAAGGAGGCACGCCGTGTAGGTTTTCAAATGATCTACATGTCGGTGTCAACCACGGATCCTCTCGTCAGATTGAGTAGAGTCCAGAGTCTACTGTCTACTTTCTAGAGTCTGCATTTCCGCACGTTCGAGGTGCCTGTAGCCCCCTGTACACTGTACCTGCTAGACTGCCCTTGGTCCCGACCTCGCCGGCTGGGTGTATTCTGCGTTTGAGAAGCTCCCACCTGCAGGTTCAGTAACCTCCTACCTGATCCATAATTTGGATTGAGTGTAGGTCACGATAGTATTGCAGACCAGATTCATTTACCTGATTGACATTGAGTATCCAGTTTATCAAGGGATTGTTGTCAGTTCCTTCCCAGGAGAATATCTTCCTTGTTCCAAGACGAGTACTGAGTACAGTACTTCGCCGACAGGACAATATCCGCAGATCTTACTATGGATCGCACCTTGGCGTTTGGATCTGCAAAGTTGAGTAAGGAGAAACTTGGTCCAGTCACATGCCCGACGGCTCTCCGTCTCTCTTTAATTATGCCGATCTATGGATGCCGGGATGCAGTGGATGCCGATGGAGCTGAAAGGTGTGTGACACTCTAGCTTGGGAAGGAGAACTTCAAGAGTCCCACGATTGACCCTCTGGTGTAGGCTTGCACTATCTTGGGACAATGGAATTGGCCTTGGTTTTGGAGGGAGAGTCAAATTCAAAGCTTGTCGTTGAATTGATTCCAGGGCTCGTTTATGGATTTGAATGATATGCTGCCGATGACTGGAACCCGCGAGGGGATACCTATCTAATATTAGGTGCAGAAGGAGTTCAATAAGGTTCAATGGATATGATGAGATTGATCCTGATACGAAGACAGCCTAATAGCCTACTAACTCTGTACTTTCTATAGTCTGTTTCTAGCACTCGAACCTCAGTCACTTCGGATGTTATGTAATGGGCCTTTGGTCATTTGACGCCATAACTATAGGGGGTACCTTCTCAGGTGCAGTATTAGGTAGGCCGGGTTCCCGTTCAAGTTGGATGTCACATATATGACGACGGTATCCTAGCCTTGTACATAACTAAACAGCTACACATTGTCACATAGTTACTACATAACGTTAGTACATACACTACATAGTACATATTATATAGTATATAGTATATAGTATATAGTATATACCAATATTAGAACGCACGAGCATAGAGTCTTCTTCCTCTCACTTCTTCCCTTCTCCAGCTTTTTCTTTTCCAAGTGTTCCCAACAAGGGTTTTCCCATTCTCGAAATCCCCGTCCAGAGACATCTCCCGTCTGTCGCCCTGGCACGGTTGGAATTGTGCGGTCGATGTCATCGGCCCACCGGGACGAGGGGATTAACCAGTGGAGAGGTCCAATGAGATTGTCTGGGTGGCGCAGATATGACATCCAGCTATCTCCATTCCTGACACACAGACCTTCCATCACCTCATTCTGGGTATGAGATCGTCTCTTTTGAAATTCTCTACTATACGACTGGGAGCGCGCGGTTCTGCCTGGCGTTCAGGGTCGCTTTTTGGACAGTTCTCATAAGGCGTGTAAAGCTGATGTTATCTGGTCGGAAAACCATCAGATAAAAGGAGGTACTACCTAGTGTAGTATATAACTAGTATATAAGTCACTACATTGTACATACACAATGGATATAAGCGAGCAGAGCGAAATATCATAGCCCCGATTGTCCGATAGACTGAATCGATCACTTATGGAGAGTGGAGAAGTGTATGGAGATGAGTGATCACTGATCATCAGACTCCCATGGACTTCCACTTGTGTTTCAAGTGATAAGTTAGGAGCCATAGGCCCATGTGTTCTTTGCTAATCAATGATGCTAGTTAACGTAGTTCCCGGCCGTTCCGTACACCCGGCCGTTCCGTACACCAACTCCCATCATGAAATTTCAAAATCAATCATCTCA
>WIWV01000106.1:0-99696 GCA_014839625.1 Penicillium ucsense | reverse complement strand
GGGGCCGCCGACACGAAACGTTAGATGCTCGCGGGAACACAAAGCGAAAAGAAACCAATGACGGGAACCAATCGAACGCTGGAAGAGAAGGATCTGGACGATCACGAAGCCAGGCCTCAAGGAACAAGAGAAGAGGTACCCGAATCTTGGAAGGTCGAGAGAGAGATGGAACCCAATGGAAACCACATCGTCGACAATGAAGTTGGGGAGGGGGAAGTCATGAAGATCGAATGGCCATGCCCAGGGTCAGACCGGCTGACCGTGATGTTGCTATGCAGAATGGTGTTTCAAGAAGACGAAAGACCCCCTACCCTCAGTAAGAGAAGGGGGGCGGAAACAACGAGGGAACAGGAAGAAAGCCCACTCTCTACACCACATGAGGAACGGAGTGGCGGATGGTGTCTTCCGTGTCAAGGTCTAGAAAGTGCTCCAATTCCAGTCACGCGGGACACTGGCCGCCACTTCAGCAGTCTGGCCGAGGTTGGGCTTGAGAGCCGCTCGGCCTGAACTCTGGCTGGACTCGAGGTCGTCGGTCGGAGGGCTGGGATCTCTCTTCGCGTCGATGGAGTTTTGGATCTGGTTCAACCGGTCGGTGCGGGTCTCCTCCCACCGCTTGTAGGCACTCCAACAGAGGTCACAGGCACGGGACAGGACGCCCTCGGGGTGGAAGGCGGCATTCTGGTCTAGGGGCACCATGTGTGGGGTGTGATTGTAGCAAAAGACGTGGCCACAGTGGCGGCAGTGATGGCGACGGGTAAAGATGCCGAAGGAGGATCGGCAAGTGGGGGAGTCGCAGCTCGAGGAGGCCGCATCGGCCTGGAGAAGACGTTAGCAAGAGAGAACGAAGACAAGGAGTCGATCAACACGACAATGATGAGGTTGAAGACAACTGGGAGTCTGCGGAACATCGGAACGCGTGACGTGGGAGGAGGACGTGGGAGATATGTACGCAGACATCGACGCACGCGACACCGTTCCGCAGGAACCAGACGGGAAAAGGGATTGTGACATGGTTTGTGAAACACCAAGGAAGACTCACTTTCCAATGATCGCGGGTGGGCATGCCAGTGACCTCACCCAAGTGCTCCGTCTTCATCCACTCGTGCTCGGCCACCTTGCTGATACCGCTGGACTTGCTCTCCATGGTGGAGCGACGACTGATCGGCTCGGTGTCCTCGTTCAGGCTGTCGAGGGAGCCGTGCACACTGCGAGGAGGCGTGATTGGAGAGGACTTTTGTGGGCGTTCGGTCGGTCGCAGCGCCGCGGGGACATACATGGGACCCTTGAGCGGGCGCAACTGACGGGATTGCAGCGGGAGTTGGTGGAGGGCGGCTTTGTCCAGGCGGGGGGAGGTGGGGGAGTTGTTGGCGGGAGTGTTCGTGGAGGAGTCGGTGGGAGAGGGTTGACCGTGGGCGGAGATGGGGGTGACGGAGGGCATGTGGTCGTTACCGCGGGCGGCTTGGCCGCCGGCGGTGAAGGGGGAGTTGTTGGCGGTGGCCGTCATGGTGGTCGTCATGGTATTCGTGGAAGACGAGGGAGAAGGCGCGGTCGCAGTCGCAGTATTGGTCGTCATAACGTGGGTAGCCATGTGGGAAGATGAAGGGCGAAAAGAAAAAAGAGAGAAAAAAAAAAAGAAGTGACGATGTGGACGACGATGACGACAAAAGGTAGACGCAAGGGGGTGGTAGGAGGACGCTGAAGATGGTTCACACGCAAGCGGGAATCGAGAAGGGACAATAATAGAGAAAAGTGAGAGAGGTGGTCAGAGAGATAGAGAGAGGGAGCGCGCACGAGAGAGGAGAGAGGTATGGGAAAGAAGTAGTTGCGTGGAGGAAAACACCGGTCGAAGAGCACGATCGTGACAATACGGGCACTGAGAGCGGGCGCGCCTCAATAATTAAAAGGACAGCGACTCCAAGTGCCGATACTCGTCGCACGATGATGTCCGGCACCCAGCGACCGCAGCGATGCGGCGATGGAGCGGATGGAGGGACGGAGGCACGAGAGGATCCGGAGGGAATCACTGCAGATTAGGCAGTGGGGGAGTGGAGGTCGAGGAAACGCCAATGAACACCGCGATATTAATCGGCTAAAAGATGGTCGACAGTAAATGGAGTGTGGCAGGGGGAAAATGCAAATGCAAATAACTCGCAGGCCATGCAAAGGGGAGATGGGGCAACGGGAAAAAGGAAAAGGAATTAATGGGGGCGTCAAAAGAGAAGGAGGAAGCACTCAGAGTTGCCCAAACGGGGGAGACGGGGTGGAGACCGAGGATGGACTCTCCCACCTCAAACCTCGAAGGCGGTGGAGAAGTCAAGAACAAGAATCCAGAAGGCTGGTCTGTTCACCACCCTGCTGCACGAAAGAGGAGCCGACCCGTGTTGCGGCAGGCAAGGCCACAATCACTGGACCAACTCAAGTGTGAAGGAAGTCGAGAGCAAGAGCAGTGGTCGTAGTCGTCTTCTTGAGAGGACAGGAAGCCAGCAGGAAGATGGATGACTTGAGGGTTTGCTGGCTCGTGGCCGATCACGACGGTCTCAAACAGGCAGAGGAACGACGGTGGCACACTCCACCAGTCCACCGAGCCGGATCGAGGGAAGGGCACACGACAGTCGGGTCCGCTTGAGTGTACAACCGTTACCACCGCAGGTACCGGAGCGGATTCGCTGAGCAACGGCGTTCCCTTCACTTCCAATCAAGTGTTAGTGTTCACGAAGACCAGAGGTTGCCGAACGGTCGGATGAGGATATCCCAAGAACCCCCGTTCCCGAAGGCGAGGCGCGGACCGGTTGTCGCTGGTGAATTCTTATGAGTACGGAGTATGGACTATGGAGGATGCTGCAGTATATGGAAATATACTGGAAGGCTATGCGCGCTGGACTCTGCACTCTGCACTGTATACTCGATACTGTGTATGCTGATTCAGTAGTGCTTGTTGTTGTGACTTCTCGAGCACGCCGAGACTGTGGTCGATGACCAAGACAGTGTAGGTACGTACGGTCGCCGACTGCTTATTTCACGAAGTTCTCCCGAACGGCGCGCCCTTGCTGAATATCTTCCAACGGGGGAATCAACTGGAGCGCAGGACCAGGACAAGCTCGTTTCGCGGGGCCCGTCAACTCGGTGAGTGGTCCCCCAGACAGGTGGAGACGGGTTTGGAGAGAGACCGAGAGAGAGACAGAGAGCCAGAGAGGGACGAGAGAGCCAGGACTGGACGAGCAACGAGCAAAAGGTGGAGCCGCAGGCGAACAGCGAGACCGCGCAAGTCACCGTGCCCGCAACAGAAAGTAGTCGGGAAATCCACACAATTCCGCTCGGGAACTCGAACGGGAGCTGGAACTGGAACCGCCTCACCCAAGTGGGAACACTAGTGGGAGGAGAGTGGAGTCGCACGAGATGAACAGACGAAGAGCGCAACCCACCGGTGGAGATGGAAGCAGCAGCGAAGGAAGAGCCAAGGCCACGGATCATCCAGCAGTGCCTGAATCAGACGGGACGCACCGGAGATGGGAATACGTGGATGAGTGGTGATGGTGACGGGAGCACTGGGAGAAGAGACCGGAAGGGATGGAAAATAAGAGACGAATCCTGTAGATCTGTCGATGAAGAGAGAGGATGTGACGGTCGGCGTGCGGCAACGAGGTATGACACGGTCTACGATCAACGACCGAGCGACGGGGGAGGGGGACAAGGTTGAAATATGGTCAGGGAATCAATCCTGCTACGAGACAACCGCTAACATGGCATCCAGAGATTCCAGACAGACTACTTCTACTGAGCCCTGCACTCAGGACTCACCTGCTACTACTGAGACTGACCCGGACGGTCAAATCTCTCCCCGAGAGAGGTTCAACGGCCAACTATCATCATCATCTTCCCGCGAGGCGGTCTACGTCGACGCTGACTCGTCGATCTCACGAGTCACGACAGGGAAGGGGGATTCGGGGAATGGCCTGAACCACAGGCTGCAGGGGAGGGCTTTGTCCGAGCTGAATGGGCAAAGATAACACGGAAGGGTTGTGGATGATGACGATGAAGATGGCAAAAAAACAAAACAAAAAAAAAAAAAAAGATGCAAAAGTGATACCATTGTTTGGGACCCATCCCGTCAAGATGCGATCGCCTCGATTCCGCAGCGTCGGCGTGCGGGAGGATTGAGAGCCAGACGAGATCGACTGTGACTTTCAAAAGGTGAATTGCGCGAGCTCAGACCTCGATCATGCTCTCGCCAATTGATGCAGCCGGGTCGACGAGATTTGACACCAGAAAAAAAAAAGTACGACAGTCAGGTAGTAAAGACATGACTTGGTGGTACCGCTCACCTCGTCGACTCGGGTGGCACGCGGGAGATGGAGACCGGCAGGAGATGCTTGCATCACCACTTGCAGGGAGATCTAACGTGAGTGATTGGCCTTTCCCTCTGCTGCACATGGCCAGGAGATGGGGGGGATCGATGGAGAGGCAGGCCTACAGTACTACTGGACCCGTGGAACCACGAATGTACAGCACGGACTACATCACTGCAGTCCTTCTTCATCCCCCAAACTTTACCTATCACCCGCATTCCAGTTTCCACAGATCTAGTAGAAGTTGAGTCGGGATGATTGCTTAGCATTCAAAAACGATCGCCCGGCTCTCTCGTCCGCCTTCCGCAGGCCCAGGTGAAAGGGGCCAAAGAGTCTGGCCGGACATGTCAGGACGATGTCCCTTGGAATCCCAGTGTTGTCGATCTTACAGCGAAGAGTGTCTACGATGATCTGATAATGAGTCATGCTGGTTGATCCAATACATCAGCCAGCGAGGAGAACCAACGCGATCGAAGGGTACGTATATTGAGTGGTATACTCGGTAGTCGGTACCTACCTACTACGGAGTACGGAGCGTGATCTTGAAAACTCAAAGACGAGTGTAGAACAGCGATCGAACGGTAGGTCAGTTTGTAGTTTGTAGTTTGTACAGTATAGTATCTAGGTAATCGTGTCTGTGGGACATACGGACCCGACACAGAGCCGCGTTTCCAAGAGTCGCCGCATCGGGCAAATCCGAAACGTCCAGAGAATGAATGCTCTCTCCGACCTCATTGCTACGATAGGTGGTGCTGTGACATACTTGGGATGTGACATGTATGATCTGGGCCGAAGAGCTATTAGTGCTACAGTAGTACCTTTCAGCTAATTCTACAAATAACTACTATGAGAGATTCGACCCCCGAAAGCTAATCCATGCTCGCTCGATGCACTCGGAAATCAAATTTTGGTAATCGTCTCCCGAAGTCCCAAACACGGCTTACTACTGTGATCCCCCTACCTACTAGTAGCTAATAGCTATTGTAGGTACACTGTACACTGTACAGTAGTGCATACAAATGACCTGTTTCAGATCCGATTGAGTCGCAGTCCAGTTGTCACTGGGAAATAACGATGCAGTCCAATTTGCCATCTACATCGAAGGACTCGATAGCCCTGGTGAGTAGAGAGGTACAGTGCATTTGGACAATGTACTTCGAGAGGCTACTAAGGTAAGTCTGGCCTGGACTATCAAGATAGATGGCAAAGGTACCGGTACATTTGGCCATCACACCGATCATTTTCTCCAGCATTCGACCCCCTCAACCCCAGGTTGACCGCTCTTTTGGGACTGAAGAGAGAGAGAGAGAGAGAGAGAGAGAGAGAGAGAGAGAGAGAGAGAGAGAGAGAGGGATGACTGTATGTGTCCCTTTGGGAGTTTCCGGCTGCGTGTTTGACTGGCTCGGAATTGGTCTGTAGGTTGTTCACTTAACTGATAAGGCAGATCCCGTGATGGCGAGTATCTTGAGTGCACTGAGATGTTTGAATGCCAATTGGTAGCAAATGAGGAATATCAAGCACCATTTGTAGCAGCTGAGGGGCCATCTCTAAGATTTCCACTTCACAGAATATCAAGCCTAGGCTCATGACGGTGTGTTGTGACTAGAAGTGGACACCATGTGGTCTGGCAAAGAAAAGAGTGTGTGCATGAGGTATGTGAGAGAGTTGATTTCAGTGAGACCTGAAGAAGGCCAAGGGCTCAGAGATTGATCGCCCGCTTCTTATGGATCTTAGGGAGAGAGCGAATCCACTAGAAGTAGACGCTTGTGGTAGAGGCGTCAGGGCACAGGAGCTTTCGCCGACACGCACTCCAAGTGAAAGCGTCAGAGAAGGTAGCCGAATGGAAGATGCTTCAATGCGACTGGAGAGATTGAAGGAAGGGTAGCTGGAGTAAGGCGAACTGAACATACAGCGCCGTTATCGAGACAGCCATAAGCTTTCCAAGGGGATGAAAATGGAAAAGTGACGAATTCTGCTGAGTAGGTGTGATCAGAGCTTCAAGTGGGATCTAGGTTTTCTGGATCGGAAGCCAGCTTTGTGCAGGCCTCATGAAGAGTAACGAGGATCTTGGCATTGAATGGTGTGTGCGGGAGTCCCAGATCACAGGGCCTCTGGCTGGAGAAAGCCCCGTTGAGAGAAGTTGAATTGTGAAGTAGAGTCATTGGCCAGTGAGATGTGGACTGAAACGAAGCTCAACTGTGAAGGCTGTGAGGGTGGTCCGGTGAAGAAACAGGGATGTCGAAGAAACTCCGTAGGCTGAATGATGCCAAGGTATAAGCAAAGAAAGGTCTAGCGAGTTCCAAACACCCGATTGACTGCGACACGATTCCACGTGCACTGGATGTCACGACTCAGCAACGCACGGGTTATCGAGGGTTCTACTAAGTACAAGAGCCGGCGATGACTAAATTTTGGCCTTGAAAAGGTCTGCTATTCTAACAATGATAACAATACATCCACCCATGCATACCCCCAAAGTGAGTTTCATAAAGTGCCACGTCAAAGTTAATGTGAACAGCGTTTGCCTGGTCACAAGGGCTTATGAAATCTTTAAAGCAAGACTCCAGGCTCAAACACCCAGCCTGCGTGATCGTCTACCATGTCTCTGACCCATTCTGTGTGGTGTTCACGCGAGACTCCCCCATTGAATCCGTGTTGGACCAGCTCTGCTCTGTGATTAAGCTCCAAGACTCCGTCGTAGAATCAGTGATCTTGTTTCTGCTGGTCTTCTGAGACCTGCGGGATTTGCGAGTTCTGCCAGATCTCTTCGCAGGGGCCTGCGGCTTCGCAGTCGACCACTCCATCTTGGTAGTCAAACCCCAAGATTCTTTAGCCGTCTCGTATATGCCAGTGAAGGTTTTCTGAGACTCTATCGCTCCTGGCTGAGATTGCGTCTTTGACCATCCTGTCTCGATAGTCGGGCCCCGGGATTCTTCAGTCGTCCTACAAGTCTACGCAGTCTTGTGAAGCTTCATCTCTGGCATCCATGGCTCCGGTTTCGACCACTCTTCCTCAGCAGTAGAGCCCTAAGGCTCTTCGGGACCCTCACAGAACGTCTTCATAGTGTCCTGAGACTCTAGAGCTATCACCGAATTAGCCTTAACAAGCCCTACATCCTTACTGGTAACCTGATTATTCGATAGTAATAAATCTTGATCATGCGAGATATAAAACACTTGGCCCGTCACCGAAGCACGAGTCGATTTTGCCCAGCTCTGAAGCTACTGATTGTGACGAATGTACCAGAGAAGAACATTGCGAGTAGTCTAGACATCTTCTAGGGCATCGTGACCATTCTTACTTATCTAGATACTTCGGCCGAGGAACGTCCGTGAAAGCGTTTTTTGGGACCATTTGCGCTTACTTAACAAATCTGGGAATATCGCCTCGTTTGTCAAAATGGATGTATTCACAATCTTAGGGTGGACAATCCGTAAGACGTTTAAGTCGTTACGGATATCATGACCGATAAAGACAGTATCCTGGTCCGAATACCGAATACTGCCCTTTTCTAACGCCAGCATTTCCTTTTTCTTTCTCTCCTCATCCTCTCCTAACATTCTCTATTCCTTCACCGTCACAACACGCATTTAAGCCTCACCTAGCTACTTTTACGTCTCGCTCACCTGCTCGCAGCTCACCTGAATATTCTCATCTCCTGAGTATTCTCATCTCCTGAATATTCTCATCTCGCCTTCACTCATCTCACGCCGGTCTCACCCTCGCCTCTATTGCTTGGGCTTGTCCAGTCAGACTTGCATCACCTTGAGTACTCCTACTCAAGCTACACACCCCTCACGCTTCTGCATCCGTACAATAACCTCCTTTCGGAGCCTCGTCGATGACATGTCCGCCTCTAAGATGGTAAGTCTTCAGAACTCCTTATGGGCCAGCAAAACATCTACTTACCACCATTCACTCTATCAGACTACCGAGTCGCCTCAAGCTAGTAACTTGGATAAGCCCAGTGTTTTCAAGAGGAGGCACCCATCCAGGATTCGAACGACTCTGCGGAGCCTAGTGAGTCTCATGTTTTATGTCAAGTTGGCAATGAAGAACATACTGATTTGTTTTCCCAGGTCATGTTTCGCCTCCGCACGACGATATCATTTGTGCGCCACTGGCCACCGACGAATATAACAGCCTTCTTCAGTCTCTCCGTAACGCTTGTCATTCGACCAACCGTCTGATCGTCTGGGGTATAAAGACCCAGAAAGACGCCGGACCTGCCAAAAAGACACCCGAAGGCTCTCAGAACACCATGAATACTGCCGTACCTCATCCCGAAAACGATTTCAGACTCACACCTCCATCACAGTATCGCAAGACCTGGTATGGGTCTAAAGTCAAGTCCGGCCTAGTCTCGCGAGTCAGAGAGGCGATTGTTCTGGACTGCGAGATGGTGATGTGCGGCACACGTCAAGAGATCGGATTTCTGAGCGTCATTGATTTCGTCACGGGCGAGGTCCTCATAAATTGCCGTCCAGCCGCGTGACAAAATAACACGTTGGAATGCCCAATGGAGTGGCATCACACCCCAGTCGATGAAAGCTGCACGGCGGGAGAAAAACATCCTCTGGGGCTGGCAACAAGCTCGTCACGAGGTATCTTGAGCTGGGATAGACAAGATGAAGGAAGCGTGATTGAGCACGAGATATGGGCGGAGGAGGGTCTACCGAGTTCCAAACGACCTGTTGTCTACAACACAATTCCACGTCCAGCAGACGTGACTGTTCAGCCAGCACTGCATAAATTACCAAGGGTCGTTCTCACTGCAAGAACCTACAATGGCCAAAAGTCATTCACGTATGAGATGCAATTTGAAGAATACTAACAACACTGACCCACGTACACCCCAAACAGCGGGTTCCTTGGATTGCCACGTCGAAGCCAATGTGAACAGCCTTCACCTCATCATCAGGCTCATGAGACCCCCGACCTAGTCTCGGGGCTCGATGACCAAGCCTCCATGGTCGTCTATCAGGTGTCTGACCATGTTTCTGTAGTGACTGTGCGAGGTTCTCGCATTGACTTCGCATTCAACCAGCTCTGTTCTTCAATAGAGCTCCAAGACTCTTTTGTCATCTCACTGGTAGTTGTGCTGGTCATCTGAGACTTGCCAGACTTGCCAGATTTACGGGATCTGCGGCATTTGCGAGTTTTACGGCACTTGCTCGCTGTCGCCTGCGTCTCCGCCGTCGACCATCCCATCTCCGTGGTCGACCCCCAAGATTCTTGGGCCGTCTCATAAGTACCAGTGAAGGCATTCTGGTACTCTATCGGTCCTTGCCGAGGCTGCGCGTTTGACCATTCTGTCGTGATGGCCGAACCCCAAGTTTCCTCGGTCGTTTCGTAAGTACTAGTGGTACTCTGTTGGACGTTCACCCCGAGCACCCGTGACCTCGCGTTAAACCACCACCCTTTCTTGGCAGTAGAGCCCCAGGAATCATTGACAACCTCAGAATACAGAGACTCCGTATTAGTCGCTAGAGGCACCTCAGTAGATTCCCCATCCGCGTTTGTGACTTGATCGTTTGGTGCCCACCAACTTCGTTTGGGCCAAGTCTGCGTGCCTTGGTCGGCCACTGTCGCACGAATCGAATCCGCCCACTCTTGAAGCTGTTCCTTATGGCTCAGGCACCAGACGAGGATATCTCGGGTGGCCTAGGCATCTTCCAGGGCATCGTGGCCAGTTTTTCCCGTCTGGATAGCTCGACCGAGGAAATTCTGTGAAAGCGTCTTAAGGGACCATTTACGCTTGCTTGATAAGTCTGGAAATATCGCCTCGTTGGTTTAGATCGACGTGTCGACGATCTTTGGGTGGATAATCCGTAGGACATTCAAGTCATTACGGATGTCATGGCCGTTTATTACGGTGTCCTGGTCAGCATGTCGCCATACCTCATGACGAGCGTGCTGCCAGCCCCAGAGAATATTTCCCGCGCGTCGAGCAGCATTCATCTTTTTGGCTGTGATTCCACTCCATTTGGTATTCCAACGGGTGATTTTCTTACGTGGCTGAACGTACGTGTTGATCAGAGTCTCACCCGTTACAAAGTCCAGCACACTCAGAAAGGCAAGTTCTTGACGACTACCGCACATGACCATTTCACAGTCTAAGACGATAGCCGCTCTGGCGCTGGAAGCTACACCAGACTTGTTCTTACGTCCGTGGAATGACGTGCGACGTAGAGACGCTGGAGTGACTCGGAAATCGTCAAGTAGGCTGGAACCAAGAGTACTGGCGTCGCTTTGGGAGGGACCGGCAGGCTTTGCGTCTGTGTGCATCTTCAACCCCAGGGCGATTAGGCGATCGTGTGGATGACAGGCAGCTCGAAGAGACTGAAGAATGCTTTCGGGCTCATCATAGTCCAGCGGGGCGCAGATGACACCGACACCCTTGACAGTAGGTGAATTCAAGCCTGAGAGGAATCCTGTCAGAAAAGTCCTTACCCACGACTCGACATTTGACTTACTCGACTCAGTTGGCGGCTGGACTGACTCTTTCGAGGCCTGATCGTCTCGGATAATGCAAGGATTTTCCGAGGTATGAGCTTGAGTTGACGCGGTGGTCTGATCAGAGAAGGCTGGTGAGTCTGTGTCTCGTCAAGGTTCGGAGGAGCTTTGATTCTTACAAGCTTGGAGGTCGACATGCTGTCAACAGGGCTTCCAGGAAACGCGAGAAGACTTGTGACTCGCTATGAGTAGCTTGAGTTCGCTTACTCAGGTAAAGGAAGCTTGACGTGTGGAGAAGCTGAGGCAAGAGAGGTGAATGATGATAGAGCTTTGAGGAAGAGAAGTGTGGACAAGAGAAGTGTGAAGTAAGAGAAGGGTGAAGTAAGAGAAGGGTGAAGTAAGAGAAGTGTGAATTAAGAGAAGTTTGAAGTAAGAGAAGCGTTGGGGAAGAGATGTAGGAAGTGAGAGAAGCGTGAAGGAACAGAAGCGTGGAGGCAAGGCAGGAACCGATGAAATGTTGAACGTGTTGTAATAGTTGAGGAAGGAGAATGGAGGGAGAGGGTGAGGAGAGAAAGAAATTTTGGCATCAATAAGAAGTATCTCTGGTTATGATGTGGTTAGCGAAGAGGTGGGGGTGTATTGCTTGAGCTGGGATAGACAAAATGAAGGAAGCGTGATTGAACACGCCTCAGTAAGAAATTCGACTATGAGAGCGGCGTGAAGTTAGTGCACGCAAAAAGCACACAAACCTAATTAGAGTGATATCATGTAAATCTGCGGGAATTTTAATAGAATAGTGGAAATCTCAGGGTGTATGTAAGTAAAAGAAGAACAAGAGTGAAGTCAACTACAGTCATCAACATCCATGTTCTACGAGTATTCAGCGTGTATCTGATTCAGAATGATAAAATCTTACTACTTGGAGGTACAGCAAGCAAATCTGCTGAAACAATAGTACCGAACAGAGGAATTTGTAGTACATTTATCATTCAGAACAGATGTAATGTCTCTGGCCTTGCGACTCGCAACAACCCATTCTTGCCCTCCGAATGGCAAAGCTGAAGCTACTACCAGCCATCGCTCTGAATCCCGGCCCAGCCACCATCGCATCCGCCGGCCTCGTTGAAACTTCCCCAGTGCGTCATTTCGGAATCTTTATTAGTCGAGCCGGTGCTGCTTATCCTTGACCGTTCAGGCGAAACATCCGAATTAGCAGAGTCATCGGGACCTTGTCTTACAGGACCCATGACGGCAGTGTAGGCAGATAAAGCCCACTCTGCTAGTCGTTCAGGATGAAGTAGACACCAAACTAAAATATTACGAGTGGCTTGGGCGTCTTCTAAAGCATCGTGACCGTTTTTGCCTGTTTGGATGCTACGACCGAGGAAGGTCTGGGATAGGTTTTTCAATGACCAGAGGCGCTTGTTCGAACCACCACGAAACACTGCTTCGTTCGTCAGGATCGAGGTATCAACGATCCTGGGGTGAATGATCTTAAGGACCTCAAGATCATTGCGAATAGCATGGCCAATCAAGACCGTGCTCTGGTTTGCGAAGCTCCACAGTGCGCGTCGGGCCTCCTTCCAACCCCAGAGAACATTCCCTTGGCGACGGGCAGTATTGAGCTTCTGTGAGGTAATACCACTCCACCGGGTGTTCCAGCGCGTCACTTTCTCAGCGGGCTGAACGAAGGTGTTGAGGAGTACCTCTCCGCTGAACAAGTCGACCGCACTGGTGAAGGCGACCTCTTGTCGACTGCCGCAAGTAACCATCTCACAGTCCAAGACGATGGCGATTCGAACTTGTGGTCCTGACGAGTTGGGCGTAACTTCAAATGGAGATTGGTGGATGCTTGCGTTCTCATCAGGGTTACCGGCTTGTGGAGTGACTGCCTCGGGAACTGTTCTGATGCCCCAGGCGATCAGGCGGCTCTTTGGGTGGCATGCGTTCTGGAGGGCCTCATAAACATCCCATGACTCTTTGTAAGTCAGTGGGCGGCAGACCACGTCACACGCCTCGGCTGACTGAGCATCTACGAAAGATCTAGTTAGCACAGTGCCAGATGCCATCCTCTCACAACGAAGTCTTACTAGGCTTGTTCGATGGCTCTTCTGTAGCCGAGGTAGTCGTCTCTGCTGGGCCAATGGTCTCCTAGGGGGCAACGCTCGCGCCGGCCGAGGTGGTGGTATTGAGGACTGGAGTACTCTTCTAAGTAAAGACTGGTGAGTGTTGTTTTGTCAGGGCCAAGAGCGGTTATGAACTCACATTCTGTAGAGCCTGCATCTTGGAGGCTTATGGGATTCTTGAAAAGCGAGTGACTGAACAGCGAGTGACTCTGGGGTCCGAGTCTCTGAAGTGTGAGTGATTGGAGAGCAAGTGATTGGTGAGGGAGCGACTAGAGAATGAGTGACTGGAATGAGAGTCACTGGCGTGTGAGGGACTGGCGTGTGAGTAATGGAAGAGTGAGTGAAGGAATATTAAGTGAAGTAAGAGAAAGCTTGAAGATGAGAAGTTTGAGGGAACGGTGGGGTGACGAGGAAGAAAAGAAAGATCGTGGGCTGAGAAGAAAGAGGAGTGTTTTTTCTCGTGCGTGTAAGAGACTAGTCACGAGCACGCTGTGCGCCTCAATAATTCTAGCAAACAATCTTCGTGGGTTTTCCGGAGCTATCTAGACATGTGATGGAGGGCACGAGAGACACACATGGCAGAAAAAGACCTAGGTCATGAGCCCTGACCAGAAGGCTAGGGCAATGTTGCAGAATCTGAGCAGTCCCAGCATGGGCCACACAATTGTTTGGCACTCACGAGCCATGTGAGTCTACAAGATATCAACATGGGCTATTGACGACAGTATCAGGAAGACTTTTTGCTGGCTCCGGCCATGCACCCGTTGTCGTGGATCTGATATTATTTTGGAACCGTTCTCCTGTTATAGTTTTCTAATAGACATCCATGGTTCTAACTTCTGACTGAAGAAGCTTAACCACGAGTTCTGGCAAATAAGATCAACGCGAGCGACATCAAAAAATGCTGTGGGTCTTTGACCTTATACACTAAGTGGGTCATTACTTGCTTGTGTAGCAGCTAATATCAACTTGCTCGACCAACTTAGGCGAAACGGGAGCGTTTCGGGCCCCATAGCCAACAGTATCATCTTGTCAGATGAGTAGGATATTTCCAGCAACACAAGGATTCAATGCATTAAGAGGAGTAGCTGAGTCGGGTAACCGCTTGGTAGATCACTATCAAAGTCTCATGTTGAGGGCGAACACAGCTACTGCCTGTGGATGCCGGATGTGGCTTGGGGTCGATACGCCATGCTTGGGATGTTTTAGTGGCGGAAACGTGGTCTTTATTGATCATCTTGAGTCCCCCAGTCGATTGGCCGAAATGAATTTAATACATCCCAGCACTCACGTATATCCGGTGCTGGTACTGATATGAGAGTGACGTGGGAAAACGCCTGAAGGTTGCTCGTGTAGTGCTCCGACAACATCCAGGCACTACTGTATCATTGTGTGCACATACGCCCTTCCTTCCAGTAAGCAGGTTAGAAGCTAAGGAAGTACTACTTTTGAGTATATCTTGTAGGTCCAGTCCTAGGAGGTATCATCGTCGCTTTGGTAGGCTGCACACAGTGGGATAGTATCGATGTATTGAATGGTCTTTTGGATGGTCGTTCTCTGGTGGCTGGAGAAAATCATCATTGATTGTATAAGTCAGAACCACTGGCAAGTCTGGGAGTCTAGTATACAACGCTGAAACTGGCTCTATGACAGTGTTTAAAGGGCAAAACATGATTATAGACAACGCTACTCAACCTCTTCCATGGACTTGGCAAGATGTTCGGTACGGACGATATAATCGTCTTCTCCCTCGTCGTCTTCCAGGAGGCCATCAGTCGCATCTTCCTCGTCCCCTTCTACCGAGGCATCTGAATCCCCATTCACTACTGAGCTCTTGCCTTTCTTGCTTGCGGCAGCAGCTTTGCCCTTGCCCTTACTGCTGCTGATTGAATGACCGCTAGGGCTGCGAACCATGCCACCGGGCCATTGTTTCAGACCCTTGATACGGCCGTGGATACTGCCCACCATGGAGCCGTCGCCATTGCTGGTCGGGGAGCCCAACGGGGGAGGTGAGCCAGCTGTGTCGCGGTTGAACGCCTCCATGGCCTCCGCTATCGTCTGCGAGCCGTTGCTGGCCTTATCTTGCTTTTTGTCGACGGATTCGAATGTTTGACGGATTCTTTCAAAGTGCTCTAATTCCTTGGCGCTGCAGGAAGTTAGCTTCAAAGTTCGTGCTAGACTCGTTTTTAGAGATTATCTTCCCAACTTACCTCACACTGGGGACGAGCTCTCCCTGTGCAGAAAGGAAGTCCTCTTCCGTTACCGTGACTGAAACATCCTCGGGTGTGGCCAAATGATCGAAGAAGTACGCTGTAGAGACAGGTCCACCGGGGAGCTGTTGGATCTTCTCATCAACGGCGGTCGATTTCCTCGTGATAGCCTTGAGCATGGCATCAGAGCAGAGAGCATACAGATCAGCTCCAGTATATGTCAGAGGAAGACGTTCTGCAACACGATCCAGAGAGACATCGGGATTAAGCGTAAACTTTCGAGTCAGGGCCTCCAGAATAGTCGCCTGCTTCCGATGTGTATCTGAAACGCCCAGGTACAGCATCTTGTCGAAACGCCCGGGACGTAGCAGTGCTGAATCTAACAGATCGGGACGATTGGTGGCTCCAATAACGAACACGCCTCCGCTGTTCTCCTCGCCGCCGTTCATACCATCCAGCTCGGCAAGCAACTGACTGACTATGCGGTCCATGACACCACCGCTATCTCCCTGGTTGCCACGCTTGGGCGCCACAGAGTCCAATTCGTCAAAGAAGACGACGCATGGCCTGGCGTCACGCGCCCGTTGGAAGACTCTGCGAACATTTGCCTCGGACTCACCAATGTACATGTTGAGTAATTCCGGTCCCTTGACTGAGAAGAAGTTTAGAGAGAACTCGGTAGCAATGGCCTTGGCCAAGAGGGTTTTGCCGGTTCCTGGAGGCCCGTAGAACAAGATGCCACTGCGCTTCTTCATGCCCTTGGCGAAAAGCTCGGGACGTTCAAGGGGGAGCTGAATAGTTTCAATGAGCGCATCCTTGACATTCGTCAGTCCACCAACGTCATCCCAGCTGACGTTGGGGATCTTAGGTGCGCCGATGGAATCGGCGAAGTTCTTGCGGGCCGCCTCAACAGCAGAGTCAAAGTCTGCCTTTGTGACTCCTCGAGCACCATCACCACCAGCGACAAGGACGTCTCGCACACAGACCTCTTGGCCAGAAAGCTGCTTCGTTGCAGCTTCGGCAAGTGCCTCAAGGCGAGCGGTACGGGCAGTTGCAGCCCGCTCGACGACATCCACAAGATCTCCGGCTACCAAGGCAGCAGTCTTGAGCGCCACAGTTCCTAGATCAACATCGGCGGCAAGTTTGATACCGCGTTCCGTGACCACATTTCGTAAGATTCCCTCGCGCTCCTTCTCCTCAGGAGCTCCCATCTCAAATTCGTGAGTGAACAGACTGCGAATGCCTTCAGGAATCTGCTCAACATCTGTCGTTGTCGCGATTATGACTCGAGCCTCGCTGAGAATATCGTGCATGGCGGTCACAATACGATCAGCTGTCAGCACTTCAATGTGTTTAATCAGCAGAGCTGTGCAATTAGCACCGCAGTGGAACGCGCGTTCGGCACGAGCTTTAAGATACGCCTCGGTCTTGACGTCGCCGCCATTTGCGCCACCCTCGGTGAGAATATCATAGGCGTCAATGGGGAACGTATGGAGGCCGATATCTGCGCAGGCGCGTGTCGCTACAGTTGCCTTGCCAATATGTCGCTGCTGGGATTTCAACAGGATCACGACGGGCTTCATGCCTAGTTGAATGGCTCGTGGGCTCGTGGCAGCAGCCATCAAGTCTCGGATACGGGGCTGCAAAGGTCCCGTAAATCCTTGCGGAAGATCCGTGACGATGCCGTGGGGGGCCATTACTTCGCCAGGGATCTTGGGAACTGTCTTGACGCCAAGCCAGTACTCCCAGCCATTACCCATATTGCCAGGGACTCGACTTACATCACTGCCAGCCTGTACCATCCGAGTACTGCCAGGGTCGATGACCGCAACTCCTCCCCACGTATCCTCTCCCATCTCATCCACATCTTCTGTGCTGACGGGAGCAACATGGCCGACACGGAACCACGCGACGCCAACTTTGCGTGGCTCCGAGCTTCCAGCTTTGCGTTCGGGACTCAGCTTAGCCGTGATGTCGTCTTCGCCGCCGGCACTTTCGCTTCCCGCCGTACCGGAAAAGATGGCTCGGCCCAACCCCTCGTCGACACTGATGCCAACAAGATCGCCGCTCTTCAAGATCCGTCGCCTTGACTCGAAGTACTGTTTCAACCCAGCAAAAAGTGCCGGTTGTAGTACTCGATCCATCGACAGAGGCGTGGAAATCTTGAGTAGCGTTACTTCCTTCGCTAAAGGTGGGTTCTTGATAGAGCTATTCTTCATGTGGTGCAAGAGACCCGGTTTTGAGACGTTTGTGGCAGTCGCAAAGGTAAGTTGGGAAATACGTAGGTATTTAGGGTTTTCGATATTGCTTAGAAGCATCGGAGGGACAAAGACTGACGGTGTCAGGCGCGTCGGAGCCAATTGTGAAATGCTTGAGCGACGGTCGCCTGCATGGTTGATAGCGTAGCGTGGCTTGGCTGACGGAAGCCCCGGCAAGCCAAAGACCTTGACGGGTCGCCAATCCCGGGCTTCTTCACTCATGTCGTTATTGAGACTGCCAAACTTCAGCGACGCGAACATGTTGTGTTGCGGCTCCTCGGCAGCCTCGATTCTGACCCAGTCACCGGAAAAGCAACCAATCTTGGCAAGTGTGCTAATATCGACAAAAATGAAAGAGTCTAGGTCCTCGTCATCGCGTGGCCGCGGGTGGAGGGCTTCATTTGGCACCTGTTGCAAGAGACCCTCGACTTTGAAGATCTTCCCGCCGCCACGGCCAGGACGCATCGTAGCGGACGTGAAATTTGATGCTACTGAGCCCGGAGTGTGTAGACCATCCATGCGGCGGCCACCAGCTCGAGGTGTTGCCGAAGTCATCGAGGACATGACGCCTGACGGAGGCTGAGGAAGCTCTGGTGCGGAAAGCGAAATCATGTCTTCCAAGGAATCATCCGAGTCGTCACTGGTCGAAGTGACTGAGCCTTCAGTCTCCGACTCTTCGGCTGCAGACATTGTTTCTGTCTCGACGCCACTTTCTCCGGCTCTGTCTTCGGCTGCTGAGTAGAATTGCTCGTTGGACGTATCGTCGGCCTCGTCTTCGGCCACTTGTCTCAGAAGCGCAGATCGAGCAGGCAGAGCATGTGACTGTGTCCGGCTTCCCTGTTGCGAGCGGGCTTGAATAAGCACTACTTTTGTAGCTGGGCCCAAGAGACCTTGCGATACCGGCTCGCAGAAAGACACACGTGCTGGTGGCGCAGGCGCATATGTTATTGGGTGTGGAGGCAGAGGTAGAGGAAGCACATCGCCTATATGGACGAGTCTTTGCGCAGCCAAAGCCTCGCGTACAGCCGCAGTCAGTCGTTGCTCGGATTCGATAGTCGTCGTTTTCCCCGATCTTCTCGTGTCAAGGGCTTTGGCGTTCTTCAACCACACTCCATTGGTCCCGCCTACATTGGTTGGGAAACCACCACCAAACCGACTCTGTACATCGTCATGATTGCGAAGCAGATGTCTCTCTACAGTCACATAAACGGTTTCAAGGTGTAGCGGGGCCACGTCGAGCAGCCGGATCTCCACCGACCGATGAGTCTGGAGAGCATTGCGGGACCCATCGAGCTTTGCGAGAGTCTGAAGCAAGGGCTGGAGAGTGTCTGCCGAGTCAGGAAATAGGACAGTGGATGGGGAAATTGGCGCTTGAGTGCGTTCAGAGCTGTGAATCCGCACAGGCAGAATTGTCCAAGCCGCATCCTCCACCGAGGGGAGGATCGGGGAATGCGGGGAAACGGCAATGTAATGGATCCCGTCATGCGTCGCAACATCTAGAAGCACCAGAAAATGAAAAATTTGTCAGCGACGACAATGACGCCAAGTACAGATCTGGGAGTGATTCCGTCAGACCGCACGAGCTTGGTTCCTAACCGACCTTGAAGCGATTGTTGCGGGAAGAGGTCTTTGGCCAAGTCCTCCGATAAGAGGCCGACATTACCACGCAGCTGCGCGTCAAGCGCCAGTCGTGCATTCACCGGGTTCCTGTTTCGAATGCGCCTTTTGGCGACCCGTTTGCGCCGCTGGCGAGGTTGCTGGGAGCTCTGCCCGTGTAACTGGTCGAAGTCCATGGCTGCAGTGGCCCTAATCGCTTTCGGGATGGTAATGGCGGAGACGCTTTCAAGGGGGAGTTCCAATGCGATTGTGGCACGGAGGAATTGTGTCACTCTCTAGTCAGGCCATTCACACCCCGTTCGACAGCGTCGAGAAGTTTTGGTTATCTTGCTTCACCGCGGGGAAGAAAAGACAAGTTCACCGGCCCAAAATCCGGGGGAAAGCAACACGCGGGCAATGTGGCACCGCCCGCTATTCTGCCACTGGCTATCCCGAAGCCGAGGTTCACGATGCGCGGTGAATAGCCCCGGGGACAGCTCCACCTGCCTCGAAAACCGGAGGAGCTTCGGCTTTCGGCTTCTACTGATCTATCCTGGAGCTCAGTTTCCTAGCTCTGGTTCAAACTTCACTCACCATCGCTGTACGAAACCTATGAAACCTGAACATGGGGAGAGATACGCCCACTGGATTGTTCCATCAACTGTCATATTCAGGCACACGCCTTCCGCGGGAACATGGGTATTGAGTGGTTCTTGGTTTCTGACAGGCGAAGGATAATAACAAGAAGAATGCCTCGAGCGATGGAAAGCCTCACACAAGATCTTTCAGAGTCATCCGTGGTAATAATGAAAGACCTTCCAGCCATATGAAGCCGTTCCCCAACACCAACGTGGTCCAACCGATGTATCCTTCCATTTGTGAATTTTCCCATTTACTGTGATGTACCTAGAGGAGCTGTGTTATAGTACTCCCACAATTGACTCATAGACCACCGGCATCCTCATCGTTTCCCTAGCCCGGATAGCCTATCTGTGATCATATTCAATGGGAATCGAAATGACAGTCGACCTGAGGAGGGATCGAGCCATTGAGACGTTGATGACAGTTCTACTACTCCTAGGTCCCGAGACAAGACATCTCACGTGATGGAACGCCACGAGGCTGGCGCCTACTGGCGCCTAGAGTCTTGCCTATTCCGGCAAGTACCATAGCCTCATCGCCGCTCCCTTGACTCACAAAATGCAAAATGAAGGCTTCCGGGGATGATGATTTTACGCCCCATGCTGAAGATAAATAGCAAGAGAACTCCGTAGCTGGCTTCGTGATCTGAAGCTTGTCCAATCCTACATTTTTGATGAACTTTCCATGGACGATACACCTGGACATAAAGTCACTGGGCTGTCTTCTTTGCGGTCTGCATACATCCAAGTCACTTCGATATATCAATTGCGATGTGAATTTAGGCGGCCGCTTATCGCTTGATGTTTTCGAAACGACTACACGTCCATAGCGGCATGGCTTGACCGAGCGACAATACCATCCTCCAAGTTGCGAGCTGCCTTATCATCAGTGCTTGCTGATCTCGATGGTTCAATCGCAGACAGTCTTCTATGAATGCGCAGACTGAGGTGCTCTCATCCCAGTACCTAGGTACAACCTAGTACCTACTACTGGTCTCGTTTGGCCACCACAGGCCGAGTACGTGATATTGTTCTACCCTGTCCACATATGATTTGTACAATCTGTATGGTCCTTTTCTCGATAGTGACTGTCTGCTGTTCGACTGGAATGCCAGCCTGAGGGAAATGCGACCGGTACCACTGTCTCCAAGACACGCTGATCTGCAAGTCTCGAAGGCGTGCCCGCTCAATTCCACGGAGTCGCGGCACGTAATAGTGTTGATTCTTCCCTGCCTATCTTGAAGAGCAAGTGGTTGGTAAGGCGACCAGTGTGGTCGGCTTGGAAGGTTACGATGGCCATGGCCTTTGCCCTCCAGGCACCTAAATATCTGACGTGTTGCCGCAGCCATCGGTTTTTGAAAGACAGATGGCTCCGGGGAGCCGGCCCTAGCAGAGACAGGTTCATGCCTTTTGGCACATGGCTTCAATGCGGAGAAGTATGTACCACCTCACTACCACCATCGGTCCTACTCTTACCCGGCGCAGGCTGTGGGCGGTGGGTGCAACTGCAATAGAACTTAGGTAAGGTACG
Source organism: Penicillium ucsense (assembly GCA_014839625.1). Taxonomy (NCBI): domain Eukaryota; kingdom Fungi; phylum Ascomycota; class Eurotiomycetes; order Eurotiales; family Aspergillaceae; genus Penicillium; species Penicillium ucsense. The sequence goes on along the minus strand of WIWV01000106.1, from coordinate 78,532 downwards.
GTACTAAAGGACTCTCGTCTCGAGTCTTTTGTACCCTTTGTACCGGAAGACTCGAACGCAGCGGCAGAATGAGGCTCCGGGGCTCACAAGGCCACGTCGACCTCGAGTCCGGCTGGCCACCGAAAGACTTCTCAGGCTCTCTGCCCACAGCATAGATTCTCTGCGATCGGAGCCATTGAGGATCCGCGATTTCCGTTGTGGTTCCAATCTTTGGCGGAACAGAAGTGGAGTCTGCTCAAATGCCCCATTGCTCAATACTCAATTGCTCAGGAAATTCGGTATCAATACAGTACCGCTGGAACTGCAAAGACCGGAAAGATCCCGTACCCGTTGCATCCCGCCGCCATCACCGGTCACTCTCATAGGGCTGGATTGGCCAACGACTCGTTCCTCGAGGATGGTACATTATTGTACAATCACACAATGCACAGTTGTACACTTGGACAGTGTTAGTCAGTTCACCACGTGACCACTGGGACTGCAGTAGCATTCATCCGTCGGCAACGGCACCACCGTGGCAACCTTTTCCTGTCCACTGACCACGGTAATAGCAGTGTAATCCTGAGCGTTTCCGTAGTCCGTACCATGGCCTCCTGAGTCGGGACTCGGAGAGTCCTACTCCTGGCAGGTTGGCACGGCCGCTGGTCTTTCATTCAGCCGTCCTCCACGCGGCTCCGACCAGGTATGGCAGGTAGACTGTAACCATACCATACCAGGATTCTGTTCTCCAATCATCATGGATGAAAAACTGCTCAGCCATCGCGCCCCATACCGCATCGGTCTTAGTCTTGGCACCCTCCAGGCAGACATCCAACACGCATCTCCATCCTCGTTTCACTACCTTCCGTCATCTTTCTGGTCTTTTTCCTCCTTTTCTCCATCGACAGCTCCTTCACAGCGTCAAGCGCTCCATTCCTTTCGCATCTTCCGTTGTCTCCAGTTCTCGTAAGATCTGTGATTTCTGTCCATCAACCACTGCCGGTCGCGCGCTCACAGCTCTGCATCAACCGGACTATCGATAAGACAATTGGGGCCCATCGTGATCGCCACGATCCGTCGCCATCTCATCGTGCAGTCGGCACCCTGAGCCGCCTCGAAGTCATCTGTCGTCGAGCTATTGTGCGCCATTTTTGACCTGCTATCACAACGATCAGTCGGCTGGCTCATAGTAACTTGAGCGCCGAATTTCGGCAAACTCACCTTGCACTTGTGGTGTATCACTTTCGAAATATCCCCTTCGCATCTCAGGATCAAGTAGGACGACCGAGTATCCTTGATCACAGTCTCACCAGGATTGAGAACCAGAAAGCCATCCCGTCGGCTTTTGTGTAGAAACTTGTTCGGGAGTAGACGTGCGGGCTCCGAAGGGACTCGACTCGATCTAGGACTCCGACTTCAGCCCCTGTTGCGCGAGATATTCCGTAACAACTAGTTGGTAAGTCTCTTTGATATCAGTGGAATGCGCTAGATGCCGTGGGCGAGTGGACACACTCAAGTTGCAATGTGAATGAATGATACTAACGCCGCATGTAGTGCCAACCTTAAAAAAAAATATTCATCATGGTATCTCCGCAATTCGAGTCAGCTCGGCTGCATCCGCGACGTCGGCCTGTGGTCAACACGTCCCTCGATTCGACAGTTGCTGATGCAGACTCGGCTCTTTCCAAAATGCAGCTGAAGAAGGGCGAGACATTTAACGCACCAACTAGCCCCCCTTCCGCTGAGAGCGATCCTGTCATGAGTATCCGATCGCTTCCTCATCGATCGCCAACTTCTCTCGACGCCCTGGCTGCTGATGAAGAGAGTATGGCATCCATTTTCGAGCGTCTCAACCTTGATGATAAGTGTGATCTCCAGAGCAGGTCCACGGGTATCAAAAAGGAATCAAAAATGTCTGCATTGGGGAACCGGATTGAGGCACAGCAGCAAGACGACGGCCACGATTCCGACAGCGGACTTGGGTCATCAGTGAGTAGCTGCGACTCAGTGCCTGAGGCCAGCGAGAAAGGTACGTACGACGGGGCAAACACGTCGAACACCGGACGAAAACATCGCGATCATCCCAATGAGGAAATTTCCTTAATAGGAAACACACCTCGCTTCGTTAGCCTACAAATCAGAGGTTTGCTGACCCTCAATTTGTTTGCTATTTGTTTAGAGATGAAGGATGTCTCCGCGACGGAGGACTCATCTGCCTATAATTCTCTCCCGTCTTCGCAAGGCTTCAGCCCTAAACGTGAATTGCCCCTTTCGGCGTGCAAACAAATTGAACGCTATCTTTTGCTGCCACTACTTAAGGAGTCCAAACTTCAACCTTTCCATCCTCTCCTCAAAACTGTTCCAACCCGCATCGCCAACAAGCAAATTGCCTGTCTTCGCGATCTTGAGAAAATCCTCTTGTGGCTCGCACCTGTAAGTACTCAAGTTGCTTCTCACTTCCTCTCAGTTCAGAGTAGCATCCCATCCTTCGTCACCACACTCTAGTCTCGCTTCTTCTCTCATTTCTCATCACCCTGCTCTCTCCCGGCCCTGTGTTACGCACGTCTTTGCGGAGATTGACCCTTTTACCGCGCTTAGAACTTCTCACCTTCACGACACGCCTACTTGACCTTCTGCGAGTACACTATCCAGTGTCTCCACACCGCGGTCTCTCACCTGAACGCCAACGATCAGCGTCTTCCAGCTGATCGTCCATACACGAACGGCTACTTTCTCGACCTAGTTACGCAGGTCCGCCGTCTCGCCGCGATGGTTCAGGCGACTTCCGGAAAAGGCAAGGGACGTGTGTCCGAGAACGAGGAGATGAATGGTGCTTCGTAAGTCTTGACTCAAATAGCCTGAACCTCACCTACCTATCATCCTAACATGACATTGCCATCAAAGTGTTCCTTCTGCCACTCTTAATGGTGGCCTAACCGTCAATGGCCGTGTCGCCGAGCTGGTGATCCTGAAGGATGGCGAAGTCATCTCGATGGCCACCGGCAAGCCCTACCAAGGGCCTTCGGCGATCAAGCGTGCCCACGGCCCTAGCGAGGCGGACGAGGAGGCGCTTGACGAGGGTGTCATGCGGTCGATGGCCCGTCGCAAGAAGAACGCACCGCCCATGGACATCAACCAGAAGTGCGATCACTGCGACAAGGTCTTCAAGCGGCCATGCGACCTGACCAAGCACGAGAAGACCCACTCGCGCCCCTGGAAGTGCTCCGAGGTGACCTGCAAGTACCACCAGGTCGGCTGGCCCACCGAGAAGGAGCGGGATCGCCACGTCAACGACAAGCACGCGGCCTGTCCCGTCCTCTACCACTGCCAGTACGTGGACTGCACCTACACCTCCAAGCGGGAGAGCAACTGCAAGCAGCACATGGAGAAGTCGCACGGATGGACCTACCAACGATCCAAGAACAACTCCAAGAAGGGCAAGAACGGCCAGTCTGTCAAGGACGAATCCGAGCAGCATTCCCCTGCCGGTGCCGATGAAATGTCTCCCACTTCTGGCCTGACCGACTTCAACACTCCCATCGTTGGTCCCACTCCATCGCCCTTTGAGCCATCTCTCACCTTCTCTGACCGTGGTTCGTCCTACATCAACTTTGCGGATCCACCTGCGCCAGCTCAAGGCAATGGCTACTCCAGTTTGTTCGACCAGGGTGTTGTCCAGCAGCCTGAGGGTGCCATGTCTTACCAGTCGCCCCCGGAGATCGCCCCTTTCTTCCAGACTTCTCCCGGCTATGAGACCTCTCCTGATGCCACCCGAGCTACGAGCCTCGACTTCACCGCAGACGATGTTGTGAATTTTAGCAACTTGAACAATCTGCAGGCTCAATTTGCAGGTGGCCGGCCCGACGAACTTGTGTCTGACCTGGCGATGCACCAGTCAATCGTTGCATCCATGTCTTCCGTGCCATCTCTCTCTGGCTCCGCGTCTGCGTCTATGAGCGACTCTCCTCCTGCCGCTGCTGCTCTTGGAACCGATCCATGGCAAGAGCTGGATTGGCAGCCTAATTACTCTGTCCAGGCCAACGGCAACAATGGGTACAATGGTAACAACGGCTACAACACCAACGCTGACCTCAGCGACGGTAAGCCCATGATGATGGCCGGTCTCTCACCCACTGCTCAAGGTCACCTCATGTTGCTCTCCCCCGACAATGGCTTCGCCGCTTCAAACATTAGCGCGTCCTTCCCTTACGGTGGTCATAATATGCAACAGAACATCCAGCAGAATATTCAGCAGCCCATGCAGCAACCCCTGCAGCAACCTATGCAGCAGAATATTCAGGACTTTGAAGGTCAACATGTGCAAGACTTCACCCTGTTCGACCAGCCGAGATCCGTCGTCCCCATCGACTTCCCTGGTCCCTCCTACGACTGGCTCGGCACAGGATGGATGATTGAGAAGTCCTAGTCGAGTACCTAGGACTCAGTCTTCTGAGCGGGGTGTACACGTTCCTGCGTTTGTTTTCTGCTCCTGGAAGTTTTCACGACCTCATGACCATTGTTTTCTTTTGTGTTCCTCGTTGGCGTGGGGTTTGAAGCAATTCGCTTTGGAGTACGGGTGGTTTGCCTCTTTGTATCTCTTCTGACCATCGCGATCGGAATCGAGATTTTAATTTAAACTTTTTCTTCAGTCATGCTCTCTCTTTCAGTAGTAAGAACTAAACCTTCTCGTGCGACAATACTTCATCAGTAATCGGCGATGCTACCTCGAACTCTGCTGTCATGGACCTTTGCGATGACATTAAGCTTTATGATGGCATGCTAATCCCGTCACGACGTTTGGACCCTCTCAAGACGTGCATACAAACCTAACTCGTTTTCGGTTAAGCCATCTTCCGCTTGCACGCGCAGTGAGCGTTCTTACTGTTCAGCCCCGCCCGACGACGTGCCGTGGTATATAGTTCGTCCCACGGGGAATAAAGTATTCAAGTGCAGGGCGCCGGAGACAATATAGTCCATGGTGCATAAACACACACAACTTTCTGACTTGATTGTCGGGTCAAGGCACCATGACCAAGGCACTCGTATTCGCATCGGGCAACTGCGTAGTGTGGCTTACCCGGCTGCTCGGTGGGGGGGATCTGAGATCGAATCTGATCGACGCGCAAGCCGCATGGATCGGAAAATGCCACACATGTCATTTGGATCACGGCCTTGTGGGACGAAGGGGAAATAGAGAGAACGGACGGAGATTGACAGATGAGCATATCCGCCATATCTTGGGTTGGGCATTCTGATCAGATTCCACTTCATTGTACAGCTGTCTCCTCAGTGCCTAGTGCCCAGTGGTCCACTATTTATTGTAATGTGTGACTGCTGCATTAAGCATTCGCATGCATCAAGGACACGGGCGGCTTCAAGAAGGAGTAGTGCCCATATGTGCTGTAGCGATTGACTCGTTACTCGATGCGCAGCTCGCAAAATACTACTTCTTCCTCGCCAAAATGGTGTAGTTAACTACGGAGACCAATTTTTCCAATGCAGATGGCCTCCGTTCAGATTTGTATCGAATGCGATCATGCAGTACTTTTTAAGCAGCGCTCAAGTCTTCACTGTTGATAACAACCAGGCCTTATTAACTTGTTAAGACTGTCACTGTGAAAGGTTGTGATGTGAAGCACGTGGGATAGTATGGCAGGCACATCCGCATGGGAACAATAGATACTAGATACTGATAGTGCTTCCCTCCTAAAAGTCCTAAGAGACGTTGGCCTGTCCGGATTCTGGAGTATGGTGGAGGAGAAAACAGCAGTGACGCCATAGAGTCTTGTCCCTCCCGCTTTCTTGTCCTCGTCAACATACGCAAGCTCCGGTCCGGTTTTATTTGTTGAATTTGCCGTGCGTATTTGCCTGCTTCGCGAGTATTTGATCGCCATACCAGTGGAAACCTTTCGTCGCATTCTTCAACTGCACATATCTGTGAGGAACGCTCTTCTCTCACTTCACCATTGACCACGCGGTAGATACATGGGAAGTGGACAGGTGCATCCTCGGCCCAAGAATAGATACGGGGCCAAGTGTGGGTGCTGCTCAGCCCAGCCGCTACTGAATCTCGGCGTTAAGCCGCAGACCACATCTGACCGATTCAGAACTCCAAGCAGGCAGACAGATTCCCCTCAAGTCAAAAGTGCATCTCGCGCAAGTTCTCTTCTTCACCAACGCAACTGCGCATGCCCACCGGGTCCAACACTCAACTCCCAACCTCCGACCGCAACCTCGCGTCTAGGTAGCATGTCGACGCTCGATGAGCAGGTCGTCGCCAACGGCGGTCAGCCGAGAGCTGACGCCGATGCATCAGCAGCCCCGCCAGACAGTCAAATTCTGACGGGGAAACAAGAACACTGTAAGATTGGATCCTCAATCTGAAGCGCTGCGGCGACGGATATCTCGTTTGAGCGACACCCGACTGATCACTTGTTGGTGGACGTGTTCATATAGACCTCAAGCGTGAGCTCATCTCTCGCCAAGTTCGCGGCGAAATATCCGAACTCAACTCACCCACCGCGCTTCAACGCTTTGGCGCCCCATTCCGATCCGACTTTGGCGAAGTCGCTCCAGTTGACTCGGAGCTACCGATCCTGCGATATATCTTTGTGCATCATGTTCGCAATTTCCCCTTCCTCAACAAGGCGCAAGAGAAGCAATTCTGGCAGGACAAGTTACAAGTGGTGAGTGAATTGTGTCTGTGAAGACCAAACGGCGCAGGCCAGCAAGTAGATCTTCCTCCGCGGCTACTCGATGCTAATCCATCTTCCGCAAATCTTAGTTTCTTGAGTCCTTCGCCAACAAACATGTCTCGTCATCGGAAGATCGTCTGGAGGAGACGAAGCGCCGGAAGCTCGCTCGTAAGAGTGAGAAATTGGTAGAACTGATGATGGTGTCGGGTGTGCCGACCGCCTCTGGGTACGAAGAACGCATCTCATTCTCAGAGATGGAGGTGGTGGACCGCGGTGCGAATGAGAACGGAATTCTGGTCAACATGCCCGAAGGCCATGCCATCAACGGCTGGGACGTCAATGTGGCAGCGGTCCGGGTCACCTCGATCAAGCGAACAGTCCGCTATCACCCTCATGCGGTAAGCATCTCTACTTGGCCTGGAAAGCCCTGTTTGGCCGTTGCGAAGAAGCATGCTAACGGTCTTCCGTCTGTCTCACAGGAATTCATCCTCCGCGTATGCCAAGATGGAAAGCAGGAGGTTCACGTGGGTCGGAGATACGGTGAATTCGTTAGGCTTCATCGCAGACTGCGTACAGAGTTCCCTGGGAAGTATCTGCCCCCATTGCCCCGCAAAAACAAATCATCTACTACGTCTAGTTGGTTTGGTACGGGGGACGATGACAACGAGTCTATATCCTCACAGTCAACGCAAGGCAACGGCTCTGAAGAAGCAATCCAAGTTTCAAAATCGTCTCTTGCGGCAGATACGGTTCGCCGCTCCCTTTCCAAAAGCTCGCTGCGATCTTCCAGATCTCCGCGGGCTTCCACTGACGTGGTGTCCCGAGAGACGGTGCTATATCGCGAAGAGCAGCGTGTCTCACTCCGCGCATTCTTGCGAACCCTACTGCAGAACAAGCGCATCGCCGAATCCAAGGCGCTTGGAGAGTTTTTGACTGCCAAGCCGATCACATTGAATGAGGAAGAACTGATCGATGTCAGGAAGCGTAAGGACATGGACGGTGTCCGGATTGAGGAGCAGCGGAAATTCTACGAAATCGCCAGGCAGCGTGCTGCGGAGTTGGATGTTTACATGGAGCAATTCCGGAGGGATATTGTCGAGAGCAGTATGTTTAGACTCTGAACGCCCCGTCTGGGCTTGGCTATCGGCCACTATCGCCAGCCCAATACTAACAGCTGGCTAGATGGTCTGACCAAATTGTTTGCCGAGATTCGGGAGAAACCGTGTATTGCGGAGCTGAGCCCTCAATATCAGAAATTCGCCGAATGGCTTCGAATTGAGTGAGTACAATTTCAATTTTCGCGTGGGGCCGTTTTTTGGGGGGTTTGACCAGCTTTCGTTGACTTGACGAAATAGGGTTGCGGCGACGATATACCATGTGTTCCTTGCCGAGGACAATTCGCCAGAAATGTTCGCCCAGTTCAAGCGAATCCACGGACTTGTCCCTTATACACTAATGAAGAATGTGATTCGGATCGCCAACCCGGCTGCCGTCATGTCCAGCGTGCTGGACATTTTCCTCGCGCAGCCCTTTGGATCGCGATCGCTCTTGCAGCGCATCTTCTCCATGACGCTGAATGAGGGTATTAAGGATTTCCAGAAGTCGATTGGACCATTGGCTGCGAAGATTGACGATCCCATCTTGACTGGGAAATTAAAGAACTTTGTTGAAGCGGACGAGGCTGTGAAGAACATCATTCGCGAAGAGGCTGAAGACGAAGATGTCGACACGGTGGTTGCGATTCTACGTTCCGAACTGATTGAGCCCCCGCTTACGGCGGAGCAAATTGGCCGGGTGTTCAACAGCTGGGTGGCGTGGAACCACGCTGTTGACAACGTCGACCTTGAGATGCAGCAGGGAGCTCAGTGGTTCGCTAATATGAAGCAGCTGCTGAAGCTTTACACACGTCAGCGCGACAAGGCGATGATGCTCAGCATTGTGGAAGAGCCCGTGACGCTCCAGCTCTTCCGTGATCTTTTCACTATCTTCTATGAGCCTTTAGTTCGCGTCTATAAGTCAGCCAACGTGTACAGCAGTATCACCGACTTTGCACAATTCGCTGAAGACGCCATCTCTGTCATCGAAGCTGCCCAGCGTCAAGATGCTTCGGCCGATCCGAACCAAACAGTTCAGTCATTCATCGATCTGTGCGCTCGCCACGAGGACAACTTTTACAAGTTCATCCACGAGGTGCACTTGCACGATAATGGTCTGTTCCAGTCGCTGATGGCTTGGATTGAGGAGATTCTGGAGTTCCTGCGCAAGGGTCCGCGCGGTGGGAAGATGGACATGAACGCACTCTTCCAGGGCGCTGTTGGCGTTGGTCAGGTCAACCGAGATGTTGCCTTGCAAGAGATCAACGCCCTCATCAAATGGCAGGAGGATCGCAAGAGATGGCACTTGAACAAGACACGGCAGAAGATGGCGGCCGAAGGAACCGGCGCCGACACTCTTCCGGGAACACATGCTTTCCATAGTCTCGATTTCGGTCTCGACGAGGTCAGTTTTACTCACTTTCTCCCGTCCGCTAGGGCGATACTTTGTTCATGCGACTTTGTTGCTAACTTTCCTACAGGCGGATCTTGAGGACCTGACCATCTCCGACGAGGCATCGGGTTCGGAAGATGAAAACGAACAAGATGATGATGACGACCCGATTGCTGTCGAGCGTCGTCGTCGCGTCAAGAAGCAAGACCAGCTCCGTCGTACTGCCGGCGAACCCTTGAAGCCGGAAGTGAAAGAGATTCCAAAATTGATGGATTCGTTCGTGGTCATGCTTCGCCATGTGCTAGCTGATTAGAGGTGACTTTTAAGAGTTCGGCAGCTGGTGGCCACTGGCTTGTTCTCATTATCTGGCTCTCTATACAGGTGGATACTATTAATACCTTTTTCATCTTCATCTCGGAGTTTCCATTCGCTTAGGGACACTGAGCTCGGCAGTTCTGACTTGCTTCTCCAGCTGTTTCGATCGTCTAGGTCTTCGAGATGAATTCAGTGGCTCTTGATGTGGATAAATTATGTAATGACTTGCATGACCATAGCAATTGATGAAACCACATAGATTTCTCAATCTTCCATGGCTTTGGTATACTGGTCGCTTTTGACCATAAGGTTGTGTGGAATTAAGATTTATCATGGTGAATATGTTAGTAACTTGGGTGTTATTCTCTGGTGTACCCCCGTCGATCACTTTCACGTGTCTGGCTCCTTATCGGGGGAACCTGATCTGCTGATAAGGAGTTTCCGTGGCGACCACCTGCAGGCAAGCGGTCGCAAACGTACTACCTACCTGAGCGGTATTAACTTACTTGCAATGTGCCGAGCTACCCCATACAACAAGGTTGTGGTCTTGTCTTCTGAGGCCGTCTGTATGAGCAAGCGATCAGATGGCATCACCCAGTAAATATGTTCGATATGATCCGAAGTCGCCTCGAAAGGCGGTGCCGTTGAACGGGCTGTTCAAAGAGGGTATCTGGTGCTGCAATTGTCCTGCACGACCCCCCGCAGCTCGGCGCCAGACAAAGAACGGCGGGAAGAACCACGGACGATGGTGTAAGTGGTCGCGCAAGCTGAAGAGATGATCAGCTTTTCTCTTCCAATCCACTTTCAAGCTACCAAGACCTATTGAAAGCTGATTTCAGCCTTTCCCATCCAGTCTACACATGCGAGCAACTCCCTCCCAAGAGATGCGGCTTCTTCCTCTGGGCTGACGACGCCGAACCTCGCGAGAAAGCCGTCGTCCTGTCAAACTCTCATTCTGAGCTCGATTCAACCATCTCTTCCTTTGATACCGTCCCACGAACGCCCACAAAGCCGTCGCCATATGCGCAACGAGAAATCAACGGGCTGTTAACACCGCAGACCGAGCGCCGCGCAGAGAGGGGATCCAACGCCCACTCCTTATCACCAGGTATATTCAAGACGCCGCCACTGAGCGCCAAAGCAAGAATGATGCTCGAAGATTCCGACGAATTCGGCTGGAAGGATGACTCCGACGACAACGAAGAACTAGCCAACGTGCTCGGCGCGGCCAGTCAAGCCGATTCAGAGCCATTTATCTCTCAGCCTGTCTTTTACCCGGACTTGTCTTCCAACAAGGCACCCCGGACTCCGCGCACGACATCGCCTGGGAAGCGCAAATTCCACCAGTCTGAGATGGAGACTTTCAAACAACCCTCTTTCTTCAAGGATCAAGATTCATCTTCTGGTTTCACTCCGTCCACGTCTACGGGGGCATCCGCGTTGCCGACACCCGCATCCACATCCGCGCGCACATCCCAATCCACGTCCCAATCCATGTCCCAGTCCATGTCCCAATCCACGTCCCAATCCACGTCCCAATCCACGTCCCAATCCACGTCCCAATCCAGGGGCTATCAACCGCCCTCCTCGGCCGAGCTATGCATGACACCTACGCCCGTGCGCCACCGCGACGTCCTCAGCTCAGATACACGACCCGACGAGTCGGATCTGTCCAAGTCGGCCTGTGCTATCCTCGACAAGCACGGCGTGGTCCTACCCAACAATGCATACGATGAGCTCGTCGAACTTTTGAACCGTCATGATCTCAAGATGAGGGGTGTGAATCGCGCGAGAGACATTCTCAGAGTCGCGATGAAGAAGAAGGACGATGAGATTGTGAGGTTGAAGGAACGGAATACAAACCTCTTGGCGCAGAATGAGATGGATCAGAGTATTATTAATGGGATGAGGCGTGGGTCGAAATGAGCTTCATCTCTAGTCAGAGAACAGAGGAGATGGATGAGACCAAGGGAGGCTGCAATGGTCAAGTTCGGACACACATATCCACCGATGCATGTATACTTGATCCAACATTGTTCTTGATGTACGTGAGCCTGCCGGTTCTCAAGTGGTGGACAGGTTATTTTTTTTTCTTTGAGTTCTATGCGTCTTGGGCGTTCAACAGCACTAACGAGATCATGAATTGGATTTTTTTTTTCTCGACGAGTCATTTGAAGCGAACATTGCTAGTCTCTAATTGCCATCTACTCTGGGAACATCGCGATTTGTGTTACTATCGTCCTCGCGTTGAATGGTCTGTTCAAGATCGAATCTAACGATCCCATTTTGTCCCGGGGAGTGCCATCCTTCGGCTGTATCTTTATCATACCATACAATGAGAAGCATTTCTCACTTCTAAGAAATGGATCCCCTTCGGCTTCATGCGATGAGCAAAGAGTATAGTGAGTAGTCATCACCTGAATATTTACATTAATATATTCGTTAAACATCATATTAAACATACACATATCTCTCCAACCCCTCCCTTCGGTCAATCCGGTCCAAGTCTTATGGTCATTACAGCGACAAGACCAAATCTTTCAGCTTCTGGAAGTCAGGAGTACCCAGACCAGTAACTGGGTCCCATCCTTCCGTCGCGTTCCAGTGAGCGCCGGGAATGATCAGACTGCCGGGGACGGGCTGGTCGCTCTGGGGGTCAATGCCGCCACAGCCGTATGAGCTTCCGCCGGTGATGTCGTTGAGGGCCTGCTGTCCCAAGAAGTACAGGAAGGGGTTCAGGAAGCCGAGCTGGCTCTTGCCGGCGCGCAGACGGGCGTCGTTCAGGAGACCGACAATGGCGGCGAAGACAGGGGCTGCGGCAGAGGTACCGCCTGTAAGGCCCCTGCGGCCGCTGTAAATAATTTCGTAGCTAGAGGGAGATGTCAGAAGGAGCGTGTCTTGTACGTGTAGTTTCTCGAAGTGAATTGCGAGGGGAGAAGAGGAGCGTGTACTTACTCAGGGTACAAGGAGTGAGCAGAGACGTCGGGGAATCCACGGCCGTTAAAGTCGGTATATTTGCCGTAGTAGTCCTTGGTCTCCTTGCTGATCTTCTCGAGATAGCTCTCGACGGCGGGGTACTGGTACCAGGCACGAGAGAAGATGGAGGAGAAACCGCCGGAAGAGGCGTTCCAGGCAACTTCGGGAGTCACATCAGAGGTGCCACCGACAGCAGTGACGTAGGGGCAAGTTGCAGGGAAGATGGGCTGGAACTGAGGAGTCTTTCCGTCACGAGACTGGCAAGCAGAGCCAACACCTTGAGTAAAGAGTTAGAGCTTGATTCAAAGGAAAGTCATGTTGAAAAGCTTCTCGACAGGCTACTTACCTTCATCGCCGGAGGAATGGAGGACGGTCAAACCACGCAGGGTGTTGAGACCGATCAGGTTGCAAACACGTTGAGCATACTTGATGGGAACCGTCTGTTGAAAAGGCGTGTTAGCAAAGCCTGAACACGTTCTGGTATAGAGGCATGTCACGATACCTGCTCATCATCACCGTAAGAGTTGGAGATCACTTGGGGAAGCTCCGAGTTGCTCTTGGAGAGCAAATACTCGTAGTAAATCAAATACGGCTCATTCGAGTCGCTTGCCTGGGTAGGCTCATCCGCGTCGGGAATGAACGGACTGCGCATGTTTGGTCAGTGGAACGAACCTGCAAGTCATCGTCACTTGGGGTTTCTTCGTGGTCATCACTTACGCAACACCGCCAGTGATGTACTCATGGACGGGGAGAGGGTGAGCAACACCGACAATGTTTTGCACATCCAAGTTGGCCTCACCAATGTCGGAGATACCGGCGCTCTGGTTGTTTACACCACCATTCAGCGTCTCCACGGTGAAGCTCTGAGAGGGAATGTTGAATGTCTGCTCATATGTTTCCAGGTCGGAGTAGATGGCGGATTGGTTCAAGAAGCTACCAAATCCAATGCGGCTCCCAGAGGCAGGATCGGCCTTGTAGTCACCAACGTTGTACATCTGCTTCAGGCAGGACGGGGTGATGATCTTCTGGCAGGAAGCATCGACCGCGGTCTTCGCGGTCTTGCGAGCCTCAATGGAGTGCGACATGATCGGAGCCGGGGCAGCACCGCGAGTCTTGCCAAAGTACACCGTGGGGGAGATCACATCAATGTGGTCGGTCAAGTGATCGGGGATCGAGTACTCGGTGGTACGGAGCTTGACCGCATCGCCATTCTTGTAGTAGGCGAAGGAAGTGTCCAGCAACTTGTTGACCTTGTCCACACTGCCACTGAAGCTCACCACGGCGCCATCGCGGGCAACATTGGTGATGCCCGCGCTCTTCAGCCACTTCATGACCGGAGCGTCGTCCACGACGGGGAAGTGCGTGTCGACATCCTCCTTGCTCAACCACTTGCCGTAGGAGCCCTTTCCAGGCGTGGAGACCTCGGCGAGCTTAGACTCTAGCTTGTCGAAGTTCTTGCGCGTCAGCGCAATCGACAAAGCCATGTTGGAGTCGGCCGCGGGCTTGTCCACGAGCGACCAGCTGTTGGCGACATTGCCGGCGGCGCTCTCCCACACCACCGCCATGGATTGGCCGGCGAGGGCGCATAGTAGCCCAGCGTAGACGGTAGAGTGCATGATGAATACTCCAGCAACAAGCTCTCACTTGTGGCAATGAGGGAAGCTGAGGGTGGTGAGACAAGAAAAAAAAACACAACCAGGCCTTGGAGGGGAAATGGAAAAGGATCGACAGGCCTATTTATCCTCTAGTCCAGCTATGCTGGGATTTGGTGGCAGGCTTTATGCATGATCGTATGCCAACCGACTTTGATTCGACCGATCTGACCAGCCATTCTGTTTGTTGTATGAGTTACTAAATGATCGAATCCACCGCTTGAACTCTCCAGGCTCCTGCCCATTGACCGGCGGAGCTCCGCATCCCAAGCGTTACATCGCGTGAGTCTAAAATGGACTATGCACTGCCGTGCAGTGCCTGTTGAGCAGCGGTGTCATCGGCACCTCGTGTGCCGAACGTTCGGTTGCCTCTTTGGGGGGGGGGGGCGGAAACAGGTCGTGTTGATTTACCTCGGAAAAAGGAAGGTGGATCTTCATGTCTCTTGAGGAACGAATGCGGAGGTTGGGACCGGAGCAAAACTTCATCCCGATACACCATGAGAACTTTGAGAAGTGATATGAATTCCCGTTGTCGACTATCTCTGGCCACTGGGGATGTCAACTGGATGACACAAAAGATCTCGTTGAGAGAAGTTCACTCGGTCCCGCGTGGGCATGCGGGGGGCCACTGAACCAAGTCGATTGTGGTGATTGTCCATTACAGCAGGATTACATACTTTACAAGTAGACCTTGTAATATGTACAAAATCCATTGTATAGTAAGTAGTTATAGTAAGTAAGTAAGTATACAATGGAGTATGGACAGTGACACCATAGATACAATAAAAACAATGGATCATTGGAGACTGCAAAAGGCGGGAGATAGCGATCGCCTACTGGTAATTACTCGCTTGGGTAAAGTCCGGACTCCGGCGGGCTTTGGGCCCCACGAAGCTTGGCCTGAAGAAGCTTTGCCAACTCTGGTGGCCGGTTGCTTGGTTGGTCTGGAGGACCCCGGGAATCGCCTCACTCATCACGAAGCAGGGGCTTTCGCTTCTCCGGCCACAGCAATGATGTTTTGTACATCTTCTTTCAAATTGGCAACAAGCATCCAGGTAAGCACTCCTGATTAATCCCGCTGTACCACTCTCTGCAAGTGTGTCATCACTGGCCAGTGTACTCTAGATCGATCTGAGGTCTGATCTGCCTGAGCGCCTCATACGGTCGTACCCAGTCGAAGTGGAAAAAGGATTTCCTGCACCAAAGGAACGTCATCGGTATCTCAGGTGGGTATTCCAGGCACCAGTCTAGAGTGACTGACCGTTGCCATGGTACTGTGGAAGCCTCGGAGGTATGTAGCATGTAACTATGTACGCCCGTTGACCAACAACCTTGCGTGAACTCTGCAGAGATGTGGAGAGCGGCCGGGGCCTCAACTCTGGTGATTGAGGGGAAAGGTCCAGGCACACAACCATGTTCAATGTTGTAACACTCACTCATGATCCGTTCGCCCCAGTCTGGTCCACGGCATAATCAATCGAGTAGGAGGTACTGAATGCAATTGTGTCTTGTGGTATCCTCCCCTGCTGATCGCGGTCATGTGCCTGTCCGGCCACGTGATGGTTGAGCCAAGGTCATCTTGATCTGAGAAATAGCACCAGATTGCGAGCGTCATTCGACTAACTACAGACGGCAGTACAATGTAGATGATTACATACCATTGCATCTCTTCCTGGGAAGTTCCTAGGTATCCACCAGGTTCAGCTCGAGTCCGGTTTGTTCATGACTCTCCACGTCCATATTTCGCCGTACCTGTCAGCTTCGCACCATTACGTGACCCATTCACATTCACGGTCAAGTCTTATCACCAGCTAGGACCATAGATAGGTAACTTCTTTGGCGTGGTGGAAATGAATCACCCCCTAACGGCGTTTAAGATGTCTATCTTTGCCGACCTGATCGTCAACGGACTGATCGGTGGGGTAAACAACGGCGCTCAGCTGCCCCTTTTGTCCTAGTCTCCCCACCGAAGGTTGAAGCCGTACACTGCATCGGTGCATACATTGCATCCTGCATCGTTGGAGAACCTTCCATGTCTCACATTTGGATTTCTCGCAATATCGGTGTGTGGGGAGTTGTGGGACATGGCCTTATTGTATCTGTGCCTCTGTCGTGTGCGCCTATCGATGGATTCGATGCAGAATGTCCAGTACTCCTCATCATACCTTGAGCCGATGCAGCCGATGCAGCCGATGCAAAGCACGTTCTCGGCAACACCTCTACTCCTCTAGGTTGAATTTCGATGCATAGCCTCGAGCACGCATGACTTTTGTGAATCTGAGTCCCGAAACACATCCTGAAGGACTAATTTATTCGTTCCCCCACTCGTGAGTTTATGTTCAATATTGTATGCCGTGTATGTATACTCTAGGCGGTGGATTGCTACATAGGGCTAAGTAGTAACTAGTAAACTACCTAGTTAACTACCTAGCTGGTAGATGTCCTTACTTCAAGGATGACATGTTGGCAGGGTTGCTTTCATCGGTGCTCATGCTAGATCTGGCACACATATCCGTTTGTTTGACTTATGATGAGCCCGAGAGGTGCCTAGGTATGTAGTTGGAGTATCGGCTTGTCTGCAGATTCCCTCCTTTAAGAGAGGTTGACTTCCAATTGATGGATGGATCGGGCGGTTCCGGTTCTTAAGCCCGATACATATATACATTATTGGCACCCGTCCTCTCTCGATCACCACTTCTACCAGTGAAGGCAGTACACGGAGATTGACGTTGAACGGGTTTACCAACAACAATCTTCTTCAGCCCATCCACCCGTCCCGACCCTCACTTCCAGACTTTCACTGGTCCTAGCTGTCAGATTTACCGACCTGCATTACTGGCGGGAGGCACCTGATTTGTATGTCCGTCCACGTACCTGCATATCTTCCGTCCTGCGTCCGCATCCCCTTGATACAGACATACAGGCGTGGGTTGCTTGGCGAAAAGATTGAAACGGACATAATGGACGTGTTTGTAAGTGAGTTCTTGAGTAGCGACCGTTTCACTTGAGATATACTATAAAGAAGAAGTTGAGAGTCAGAGCTTCCTAGTCCCAGCGTGGAACTGTGCGTGGTCGGCAAACAGAGTATGGACTCGTCGACGCAGGCAGCTTCAGGAACATCAAAACGACAAAGGGCAAAGACGAGACATCCAGGCTGCTGAGTTTTGGCCGTTAACTACAACCGAGAATAGGTGACACGACGATTTGATTAGACGGGAGCAGAAGTGACTTTCCTACATATGTGTGGAAAGAAAAGCGGCAAAAAAGAAATCAATACTCCCTCGAACCGGAATCGAGCCGGTGACCTTTCGGTTATATGATGATCCATTACAGCCGAACGTGATATCCAACTACACCATCGAGGGTTGAGATTGATGCAAGGAATTATCAAAATTTGATACATATACCGCACTATCTTGTCACTGTCTCACGATAAGGCTTACACATGTCGACGGTCAAGCGGAATTCTTCACTGTCAACCAACATCAGACAAGACCCTGTGCTCCCTGTTCAAGACAACGGGCCTCTTGTTCAATGGAGTCAAAAAAAGAAAAGCTCCAAGAGGTCCCACGTGAGCTGCCAGCCATGTTCCGCCCGCCCGTCAACCGTGCGATGAAATCGCTCGACCGGTCATTTTTCCGCAAAACCGTGCCCCTCGCCGCCGCGAAGATCTTCGAAAAGTCGCAAATTTCCAACGTTCGTCAAGCGCTTGGCAAGAGCCATGATCTACTGGTTCTTCCCCGACTCAACGTCATCCGGGAACTAAAGGACCAGGATGGCGCTGTTCGGAAGGGCCTCTTGCTGCGCGAGGATATCAAGGTAGATGGTGGGTAGACTCTATTCTCGTACGACCGGCGATAAAATGAGTGCATTCCAGAGACCTGACTTGCAAATGATCTCGCAGACAAGACGACCTGGTCACCAGTGATAACTGAGCTTGTTCAGAAGGGCACCGTCGCAATGACGCCATACAACTTGGAGCTGGACTATGACTACTGGAGCTACGGTATGACCACTATCTCATGCGTCTGCCAATGCTTCCAAGAGCTGTTGCTGACATGACCTCAAAGCCGAGATTGCCAGCTCGATTCTTCCTGAGGATATGGAGGAGGTTCCTCAAGGTTTCACACAGGTGGGGCATGTTCGTACGTTGCTGCCCGATGTGCACACCACCCAAGTGCTCCGCTATAGCGCATTCAAGCTGACTCAAAACGACAGTTCATCTGAACCTCCGAGAACACTGGCTCCCATATAAACACATAATTGCAGAGATTCTGAAGGACAAGAACCCTACGATTCGTACAGTGATCAACAAGACCGAAGATGTGGGCTCCCACAGCCAGTTCCGCACGTTTCCCTTCGAGCTGCTCACCGGCGACCCCGACTTGAATGTGATTCAACACGAGCAAGATTGCGAATTCAGATTTGACTACTCTCGGGTGTACTGGAACAGTCGTCTCGAGACTGAGCATCGCCGCCTGGTGGACAAGTTCGAGGCTGGCCAGATGGTCTGCGATGTGATGGCAGGAGTTGGCCCGTTCGCTGTGCCTGCTGGACGGAAGCGCATCTTTGTCTGGGCCAACGATCTGAACCCTCATGGCTTCGAGGTGATGCAAGATGCAACTGTGCGAAACAAGGTGCAAGATTTCGTCACGCCGTTCAACCAAGATGGCCGTGAATTCATCCGCTTCGCAGCCAAGTCACTTCTCGAGAGTGACCCTGTTACTGTCACTATCAAGTCAAAGGCCCGCAGGGAGAAAAAGGGCAAGGCCAACGATGGAAAGCCTATCGAGCAACCAGCGGAACAAGTGTACACCCGACCTCGCTTCGTGGACCACTACGTAATGAACTTGCCCGCGACCGCTATCGAATTCTTGGATGCTTTCCAAGGCCTGTACGCTGGCAAAGAGGAGCTTTTCACCCCACACACCAAGCGGACTCTCCCGATGGTCCACGTCTACTGTTTCTCGGGCCACTCCGAGAACGAGATTGATGATCACAAGGATATCTGTGAGCGTGTATCGGAGCGCATTGGCTTCACCATCACCCCCGAAGACCGAGTGGGTGGGACGGGCAACTCGGCTATTGAGCTGGATGTTTTCAATGTCCGACTGGTCAGCCCTAAAAAGCAGATGTTCTGTGCCAGCTTCCGTCTGCCGCCTGAGGTCGCATTTCGCAAAGTTTAGCAGACTATCTTTGATGCATGAGTAGGCGTTGACATATTATACTGGCGGAGGCGAAAAAAAAAGGCCAAATAGAAACCTGGAAAAGTTGATACCCAGCATTGCAACAATGTTATTTCTGAAAAGAGTGTTTAAAAATTGAATTAAAAGCAACGAAAGAGTCATTCAAACTCTCATCTACATCTAGAACTTTCACATGGCAAAGTGGTAATTCCAGAGTCTAGAACATTGATAGCGATAAACCTGCACCGCCTTTTTCTGCCCCGCAAACCTGGACGAGCTTCAACTGATTGACGATAGCGACTGCGCAAATCATCACTCAGCATCTCCTACTCCGCCCAATTCGCACATTGAAGCCCGTCTCTACGTCTCCCACAAACTGCAAGGGCTTTGTGAGGTCACATAGTCACATAGCACACACAACGACCCCAAACTTTCCAAGATGAGCATTCAACTCCCACCCGCGACACACCGCAAGCGCGTTGTCCCTCAGGGCGAGCTCGAAGCCGCCGCGACACTCAGACTTGGCGCCGATCAACACACACATACCCTTTCATTATCAGAGGCGCGCCTCGTTATCCACAAAGTCTTGGAGAATAAGCGACGGGGAGGTAGCAAATATGAAGAGCCAGAGTACGTGATGCGAACGGGGTGATCACGACAATTACCCCCCACGATGCTGCTTTTGGAAGAAAGGACGGGAACATTTAGAAGAAGATCTTGTCGCTGACTAGTGGGTTTGTGGCCTGAATTTGCAGGAACTTGACCAAGACGCTTGATTATCTGGATGTATTTGCTCGATTTAAGGATGAGGAGAACATCAAGGCGGTGGAGCGGCTATTGAACTCGCACACGGAATTGGAGATGTTTGAGCGATCACAATTGGGTAAGTTCTGCCCTGTGTTGTTATTGCTTGGTTGTCAGGTCCCAAACGAGCGGTCTCTTACAAGGCGGAGATTCGCCCGAAGAGAGGGAGGGCTCATCTGGCACGTCGCTGTGACTGAAACGAGGCCGTGATACCTCTGATCGACCTTGGAACCGTTGAAATGGATCGTGGCCTCGCTGCGATGGATCCTCTCTCCACATGCGCCGCAGTGCCTGTGACTTGCGGTGGGATTGGACTTGTGCTGATACGTGATCATGCATGTAGGAAGTTTGTGCTGCGACAATGCCGAGGAAGCCAAGTCCCTCATTCCCAGTTTGCAGCACAAAATCACCGACAGCGAGCTGCAGGAGCTGTTGGACGAGTTGACAAAACTTCGCAACTTTACTGAGTAGGTTTGGGGAGTGAGAAGCATGGAAGATGGGTGGACTTCGACCGTGATCCCTTACGGCAATGACACGATGCCATGAGGTGCCTTTCATTGCAGATGAGATTGGGTTAATGCCCTAGACCAGGGGTATTCAAACATATTTAGGGAGTTTACTGGCGTTCTGACCCCTCAGCCCATGAAGATTCAGGCGACAGGGGCGGTGATATTGCACATACCATTTCGACAGCGACAGCTGGTTCTTGAATGAGATGATTAGAAGCATTTGGGTCAGAAGGGCAGGTAGTCTTGACGACCGTTATCTCCATGAATACTGTAGTCTGCCGTTCTTTTTTTGGTACGGTAAGACTGTGATCATGTCCCTACGTGGAGTGCTATGCTCCATCATTGAGTGTCATGAACCTGGTTCTCAGCCAGTGAAGGCTGTATATTCGCAACCTCGTATGGCTATGAACACGCCATGTACGGACCTGTATATATATGCAATGAGTTACTACGATCATCAGGCTGCAGCGCATTCGAACATATCCCTTAAGGTAAGTAGGAGACTAGAGCTCATTCACATAGTTGCCGATTGAGGAAAGGAGCACGTGATTATCGCCTCGTGCTATCCTCGAAATCACATGTGACTGGAGTGGATCATTCGAGCACGAGCGCAATCAACGACAACCCGCAGGTTCTGCAGTGTCTGTCAAGCAAGTACAGACTAGTTAGTACTACAGGCTAGAGTATGGATGCCATGCGTCATCGTATTCCCAGTTGACCTCCAGCCCTTATGTTGAAAGCAATGAGCTCGCCATTGATGAAAGTACTCCCTCATATCCAAGCAACCTTAGTCACCTTGAAATTCGCCATGTGCGTCGTGCAAAAGTACCAGTACCGTACGAATGTAATGTCCATCTGACCTTCTTGGTCGATGACCACTGATCATTTGTCCATCGCCACCACGGCAGGCCCAAGGCAGTCTCGGTCTCTACTCTCTAGAGTCCCTAGACTCCCTATTACTCGAGTCTCCGCCCTCTGTACCTTACTGGCAAATCGCTCTCCTCAGCAAGACAAGCACCGGTAGCACACACCCGGGACCAAGGCCTCCAAGTTGCCATCCCCAGGCTTTTGGGTTAGGGAGGAGACCGGGGATCGAGTGACCGTCTCCGATGGGCCACGGGCCCCCACTGGGCGGGTCTGCATTTGTTCAACGCTCCGAATCAGCAGATGGCTGAGATGAGAGTTTATTCCCAACTGGCCAGTTTGAGAGAAGGGGTAGTTCAGTCCAGTCATCAGTGGTCGGAGCACAGTGTGCCTAATTTGCCATTTGTAGTTGCGAAGGGCGTGGGTAGAGCCTGTTTCGGGGTTGACTGCTGGAGGTGCTATGGAGTATGGAGTCACGGACTACTTGTAACTGTGAGTAGGTGCCTGGCCCGGGGTCTCGCTTGACCGGCAAATGGAGATGGTGCTATGGCGTTTGTGCCAAAGCGACTCAGAGCTGGGTAGCGGGCGGTGCGTAGGCGAGAGAAAAAGAAGATATCTGTCTATGCGATCTGAAATTGAGGCGTCGCAGGTTTAGTCATTTTCTCATGACGTTGGGTTAAATTGTACGTAAATTCATCAAGCCGTTCGGGAGAGATGAGTCGGGTTTGGGACTGGGAACATGAAGTGATACAATATACTCTCATCACCGGGTTTATTGTAGTAGTGAATCTAGTGACGTAGTCCAGCAAAAGGTTATACTCCAAATGAATAACTTACAGGTAGAGGTCTAGGTCGGGTGCCCGCTACTTAGGTACCCAACTGATAAAGCAAGGATCTAGGTGGTCAGTGTTGTTGTACATCATCCCTATCCTTGCCTCGAGAAAAGCGCATAGCATGATAGTAGTAGTACTACTAGTTAGTATGTACTATTTACCGTTCCCCTAGGTCTCTCGATTCGACCGATAATTGACCGACTTTTGGAAAGAATGTTTCTCTACAGTACACTCCAGGCACTTAGGCTACGCATTGCCATTCCACCCTCTAGTTAATGCATATCCTGCATCATCCTTGCTCGATAGCACCCGGCATCTGTTTACCATGCATTTACGTTAGGTCATAGATTGGCCTCGGGGACAAAGGCCATGTATATAGACCGGCTGGCGAGATGTACAGACTACAGACTACAGACTTACAAAGTGAGTCCCTGAGTCCCTGGAATGGCTTGGACGTATGCAACCAGGTCGTTATGATTGGCTTTCTATTTGGCTTCTTATCCAAAGCAGTTGATTGGACTGGGAATTCAATGGCTTGCTGCGGGGACGGGCGGACATGCAGCACTGGACACATGGAGACGTTTACCAGGCCGGGGGGAGCCACTCAGAGTGAAGACGGTAAATTTGTAGGGGGTAGACTCGCATAAAAGCTGTTGTTCTTCGCTAACCAGTAGCTAGCAAAAGGGTGATGTTATTTGACATATAGCATGAATGAAGGAATTCTGTGAGTCCTGTCAAAAGAGGGATCCTCTTTCTGTGGCTGTGGGTTAGTTACTCATTTGCTGGTACTCAAGTCTCGTCGGAGGTGCTTGAAAAGAGCCTCGGCTCGGTAGATGGGTCCCAGGTATGGCCCAGGTATGGATGTGACTGAAGAGTTAGTCCCTTAGGATTATTACTAAGTTACTACCACTGAGTCTGACTACTAGTATTACGACTGATTTACTGAAGAGGTTACTTCCCGTGACAAATGGATGTGGATATTGGTTGAAGGGCAAAGCGGATCAATGGCTGATTTGAATCAGAGTGTGGAGACAACATGAGGCGAATCCATGTCATGCGGCTTTCACTACAAGAAATTGTTGCATGACCAACTTACTTCGTTAGTAGTGTACCGAAGCGTTGCGTGACCTTTGGGCTGGACATCTGGTCACGAGAATGTGTTGGACTGTCATCCGCTCTACAATATAGGATCTTTGACTCCACAGAGATCAGTCGTGTCGAGCGTAGAGTTAATACCCAAGTGACTAAATACTAAGTAGTCACTTAGTACTTGCTGTCCTTCGCCAAATAGTAATCTCTTGGCCATTTAAACTCAACTGGATGGTGGCTTTCCGCGGCGCTGCGACTACCCGTCGCAGTCGTCGCAGTTGGTCAAGTCATGGCCCTGACTTCCAAGTTTAGGTACCCACGGCTACCGTAATCCCTGATATACATTCTACATTGATCACATGGATGATGGCAGCAGAAAGTGCACAGCCAAATAGTCCCTATGGCATTGACAATAGTAAATAGTCAATAGTACATTACTAAATACTGAGCACTACTGTACCGTGGATGCTCCGTGTATGATTCAATAGTTGGCTATGCACAGTTGCATACAAAGGTGGTGATGTACATTTAGCCAGATTCCAGTCAACCTTGATAGCAGGCCGGGAACTCAAAATGCTTAGGTAAGATGAGATTCATCGTACGTAATATGATGGCGGCTCCGTCGGTGGACCCAATCAGCGCGGTGGAGGTTATCAGAGATGACAATTGCGCCGACCTAATTTTTATTCATCGGAATGCCTCCCAGTTGCAATCCACGACCAGCACGCGACGAGTCGACCTCTTGGGCCAACCTGGGGCTGAGCCGCTCGAGCAGACGCGCTGGGGTTGGCTGTCGCGCCGTTTTTGTTACGAAACCAAAAAGGCAGATCGTCTGGCACTCGGAAACCTATCTTTGCCTTCGAACCCTCCAAATACTCGACCGACTCGACCACCCCGTCCATGCATCACGGAGATGGAAGGCAGATCCTCGGTCTGTGCCAATCATCGTCCCTGCAATTCGACCTTTTTCGGTCCTGGGGGGGCGCTTGATGCTCAAATCATCCGAAACGGTCCTCTGGTTGAAGTTCCTCACGACTCCATAATCCCAGAACGCTGCCCCAAATCCGACAGATCCCTCGTTCCCCCCAAACTCGAGAGTCCCCGTCCGATTTATCTTTATATCCGGGAGTCGATGTCATCATTTTCCGCCAGTAGTTAATCGACTAGAACGGAGTAGCTAGCAATCTGGGGCATCCAGGTTGATCTTTTTTATTATTATTAATATTTTCTTTTTCCTCTGCTCATTTCATCCTTTCCCTGGATACACTACTGCGCAACCACTTTCACCTCGATACATTCGTGCCCATTCTACCTGCATACACACCGGATGAACAACTGTCGGCGAACTCCATCCTGTGGCGCTCTGTTCTGATCTATCGTCGCGAGCGAGTGTAGGCATGACAGCGCGGACCATCCGTCATCTTATCTTGTTGCAGTCTCTCGCGGGCATATCGGCCTGAGTAGATCGACCACGGATTGACCTGAACGGACATCATTTGATGTGCTCTCAGTGAATTCCTTTTACAGCTGTCTTCTCCTCTCTCTCTCTCTCTCTCTCTCTCTCTCTCTCTCTCTCTCTCTTCTTGTTTCTCTTACACAATCTTGATCTTCACGACCGTCACATCGCCAATAGTCCCATCTGGTCGATCACCGCGGGCCACTGGTACAGCCTCTCGTCCACCCTCGTCTTCCGTCTCCGGTGCCGGGGTCCGCGATTCTTAGCCTCAACTGATATCCCGAGATAACGTTACCACTTTGTCCAATTTTAATCTTCGCTGCTCCGATCTCTTTCGGGCAGCCACCAGACAACTGCATACACTATACAGTACATGACTACATACTACATACACACAACCGATTCGGTCCGATAAGCTCTCCTCGAGCCTCTTCTCATTCGATGTACGCACCCGCTTCCCCGGGCTCAACGCTCCTTGGCTCTCCAGTTTCCTTATCTCTCTCCTCCGACTTTGTCCACTTTTCCCTCTTCACCCCCAACCTGTCTCCATGCGCAAATATGGTCGAATCACAAGCTTCAATGTTCTGCGAATGACGAGCCTGGAGTGGTCGCTAAACTAACTCCTTGCAGTGGCCCTCTAGACCCCCTCTAGCACAGGAAGACACCGTGACTCGAGACGCATACCCATACATGCGCAGATAGACTCATCGAGCCAGTCCCGCTCCGCCCTGCCCCGGACTTACGCATCTACGATACTATCACCCACCCCCAAATCCATATATCGGGGCTCCGAGGAGATCCCCGTTACGTGACAAGCTCAATTGTCTCCCTTCATCCCACCTATCAGTTCCTTTGCAGTCTATCTGAACTATCGCGCCAGATACGGCAGCCTCCGCTTATTCCGCATTCCCTGCGAAGCCCAAGCTCTGCGTCCCGCGAAGCTTAACTCCACTTGCCAATTACCCCGGCGCCCAGAAGCAGTCGGGTGGGTAAACCTCTGATCTATAAACCCTTGACGGCCTCTGAAGGGTCTTCTCCGATGGCGACGGTCATCACCATCCAGCCTTCTCCCACGGCTGGCTCCGCAGCCCCCGTTTCCTATTCCTCACAAGCGCATCATTCGCCCTCGGACGCTCTTCGTCGTCGTCCTCACCCATCCGCGTCCGCAACCCCAAACACACTGTCACCTTCACCGGTGCAAGCTTCATCGGGTCTGAACCGAACATCTGGCCGGGATGGGGCCAGCTGTGACGCTTGCTTGAGAAGAAGAAGCCGTTGCGCCATGAACGATATCACCAACAAATGCTACTCGTGCGATTTTCACCGCCAGGATTGTACGTTTACGCTGTCAGCCGGTGGTCCGGCGGAAGCCAACACCAAGAAGCGGAAATTACCAGAGTCGGGGCGGGATTATGCAGAGACTACGAAGAGGTAAGAAATATCTCCCTCGTAGATGTCAAACGGCCTTGGAATATCTTGCCTCCGGGAGAGATCCAATGAGCCTTGACTGATTTCCTTGAAGGTTCAACTCACTAACACTGTTGGAAAACAACTAGACCCTCCACTGTTCAACCTGCCGAGGCTGATCGACCCGTTCCGGAGAGTGAAATGGCTCGTCCGGGTCAACCGCACGCGATGATTCGCTCCGGTTTCTTCAACCAGACGACGCAGCACATCGGAATGACAACCGAGCTGGAGCCGACCTTGCTGGAGTACCTCCCCTTGGATGAGTATGACGAATGCACCGTCTCAGCTTCACGGATTCGTCGTTGTGCAGACGACTGCACTTTTATGCGCGTGGTCAACACCGTGCCCATTGGCGACTCGCAGGTCGTGTCGCTGGACGCCATTGAGAGCCTGGTTGCTCCATATGGGTCTACTCTGGTGGAAAAGTTCTTCGAACACGTCCACCCGTCCTTCCCCATCTTGATGGAGGATGCTTTTCGTCAATCCTACCGGGAGCGGAGGCACTTGTCACCGCTTCTGCTCGCCGCAGTCTATGTGTTGACTTTGAAATTTGTGGACGTGGGCTCGGGATCGCAAACCGCCCGACGGCCGGATGCCCAGCGATTGGAGAGTGCCGCATTGAAGCTCCTGGTGGACTCCCTTCCGTACCCGAGCATCTCCACCATTCAAGCAGGCTTGCTGTTGACTCAGAAATCGACGCTCGCCACAGCCTCCCTGAACGGTCAATTGGTCACGGCCGGCTTCGAGCTCGGACTGCACCAGGACTGCACAACGTGGCGCATGAAGACTTGGGAAAAGGGGTTGCGGAAGCGATTGGCTTGGGCCCTCTACATGCAGGACAAATGGTCCTCGCTGGTTCATGGCCGACCTTCCCAAATTTTCGCCTTCAATTGGACTGTCAAGGATCTGGTGGAGCAGGACTTCTCAGATGCCTTTGTGTCCGGCACCAATTCGGTTCATGATGACGGCGACGTGGGCCATGGACCACTCCTGTTTTGTCACATGGTGGCTCTCACCACCATTCTGTCGGATATTCTTGACCGATTCTACACGCTCCAGGCAATTGAGGATTTCCGTGCTGCGGGCAACCAACGCACGCGGATCATTCTAGACAAGGCCAAGCCTGCACAGATCCGTTTGAAGGAGTGGTTCTCATCCTTACCCGCGGCCTTGAAGATGGAATCATCCACCGGCGAGATCGTGGAGACCATTACAGACGAACACGCTCGAAATGGTGCTCTGCATCTGGCCTATTTTGCCACAGAAATTACCCTCCACCGCTGCATCGTCCGGTCCCTAGCCGGTGATGGCGCCGACCCTCACCTCGCACACATCTGCCGGTCGGCGGCCAAGACACGACTAATCTCGGCTATGGACTTTGTCAACCGCCTGCGACCCGCTCATCTGCGTTCCTTTTGGCCCGCCTCTGCGCGCACCAATTTCTCGCTGATCGGATCATTCGGCATGCTGCTACGTGTCACTGCACCTACTCACGAAGAAGCCGAGTTCTACCGCATTCGATTGTGCGAGTACCGCTGGACGCTCAGTGTTTCCCACAAGAATGCCGAGTTCATGGGCTTTGCGTTGGAAAGCCTCGACCATGCCACTATGCTGGACAAGCATGTCCCGGCCAAACCAAGTATCGAGGAGTTGATGGCGAATTCTGCCAAGCAACCCTCACGGCCGATGATGCCCTCGGGCAGCTATGACGATGCCATGGGTGGCATTGATATGCATGATGGAACTGGTGCCAGTTCCTCGGTCATCTCGGGTCTGGCGTCGCCAGCGACAAGCGTCAGCGATATTGACGGCGACGACACACCCATGCAGCCTCTTTAAGCAGGACTCAACCGGAGTTCCTTTTTCCTTACCATGCCAATGAACAGTAGTATGGTCATCTCCTCTATCCACCCCGCGATCTGGGGTCTCGCTTCCTAGGGTATCTTCCGGGAGACCTTCTCCTCCTCTTTCTCACAAACGGCATTTGTTTGGCGTTACTGGACTACTTCCCACGAGATGAAGGCGCTTGATGAAATACCACTTTGCATGCTCGATCCAGTTTTTTTTGTTTTGTTTTTGTCCTTTGGTTTTCCGTTCCCACGGCTGGATTTCGCCCATGTGGTTGCTTTGCGTTTCTCCTGGTTCGATCCCTTTCTCTTGCTTTTCTCTCTTTGTTCGGATCAAATGATGAATTGGAACATTTGGGTTGGTGGTACAAAGTTACCTGGGGAATGATACTTGGATCTGTTGATCGTTTGGGGGCCACTATACGGAATCACTATTTAAATAGATTGGAATAGCGCAGAGCACACTTTGAATGATTAATGACTTGACCTTTTTCATTCGTCGACTCTTTGTACTAGATCGAGATTGGGGAAAAGGGCTGGCATAAGTGCCCATGTGGTCGAATGAACAATGAGCCTACTTGTGATATGCACATAGCTTGTGGTGCGTCGACAAGGGACTACCGTATCTCTGTTCGAGGCCCAAAATGGAGGACAGACCTCGAACATGAGACACACGGGCTCTTGCTGGACGCTGGGGAATCGGACCCTCTCTCTGGATTGTCAGAGCTTTCGCTGTATGAACAAGGAAGGCCTTGTGCGCGGTCAAATCTTGAAGGAAGACATGCAAATGGTTCCATTCTTCGGGAATCCAATATAGAAGAGCAGGAACGATAAATATGTAGAATACAGTGCGCACGAAAGCGGCTCCCAAGTCCCGTCTCATCTATCTGTACATAAGAATGATGCGTCCATGTGTCGATGCATCACCAATACTGGAGCACAAGTCCGAAGATATCACATCGAGCATGCATCACAAGAAGCTCATTATCAAAACGAAACCTCATGGGCGTGCTTCTTTTGATCTCGGTGTCAACTCTTTCTCATCTGCGATATCATGATTATGACCGCGCCTCAATGCTCGAGGTATCCTCGCTATCCTCAACAACGACAGCGCCTTCTTCCAACAATTGCTCGGGCGTCTTCACCCTCACCTCCATCACACGCAAGATCGTGTGACGGTGCTTGCTCCGCACTTGGCGAACATGGCGCTGTCTCCGCTTGGTCTTCTCCTTGATACGCAGCGGCTCGGCCTCGACACCAATCACACGGACACGGCACTCAAACAGACGCTCATCCAGATGTGGCGAGCCCTTCATCGTGAGATCGCGCGAACCAAGCGCCGTTGCCCGATTGAACCGGAGGATATCGCCCGATTTGACCTTGGGCATGAGGAAAGGCAGACGGACGTGGTCGCCCTCCGTCAAGAGATATGGTCGTGCGTGCAGCTCTGCGACGATATAATGGGGCGACTGGCCGACTAGATGCGGTAGGCGCGAGAGGAGAGACTTGCTCACTTCGAGCGGGGACTCGAAAGCAGGTGCGACGGGTTGCTTTGCGAGAGGGACATCGGCGCGTGTCTTGGGGGTGGAGGATGGGGAGGAAGGGTCGTACGAGGGGACAGTGGGAGAGTGCTGAACTTCGGGTTGAGAGGTTTGAGCACGCGGGGAGGCGCTCAATGGGAGGTCGGGGTTTGTGGGAGAGGATTGAGACGAGCTCTCTTGTTGCTGTGTTCGAAGTAGGCTTGTTTGGTGGAAGCAAGCTGCTCGTTGCCGAAGGGGAGCCGCGGTGGAGGTTGAGATTGGTGTGAATGACCGGAGATCAGCGGCCAGGCCTCTGAATACTGAGCGGGAGAACATCGTTGACTGAAGACACCTGCTCGCAGTGTGCAGAGCGAATGGCGGGACTGTTGACTGGGGGAGAGACTTCTTTTTTTCTTCTTCCCTTTGTAGGTAGAGCCAGGTTCCCGTGTAATCGAATCGCCGGGGCTGTTTCTGCCTCGAGAAAATCAATAATTGCGCCTTGTGGCCGCCTGGCCATCCGTAACGCGTCACGTGTCGCTGGCAGTTCCATTGCAGTTTCCACTTTGCACAATTGGCACATAGCGGGCGGCTGATAAGACCGTCACATGATCCGCTATCTTTTGCCGCAGAAACGACTTTTTTCGGTAAGCGATTAGATCTTGCAGGTCAACTCCATAAACTTATCGACTATCTATAATCACCTACATCCTAGTCGTTCAACATGGTATGTGTCATTCTTGATAAAATTGGTTGTTTCTTCCCCGGATATATTTGACTGACAGATCTTCCGACCTACAGCCTCAGAACGAGTTCGTGCAAAGCCCTCCCCCCCCCTCCTCTCTCTCTCTCTCCTGCATCGAGCTTTTCGAGGAGAAATTGCAAGACTGACACGCAATCACACTCTACAGGTATATCGAGCGCTGGCAAAAGCAGCACGGAAAGCGTCTCGATCACGATGAGCGTGTCCGCAAGCGCCAGGCTCGTGAGGGCCACAAGCAATCCTACGATGCTCAGAACCTGCGCGGTCTAAGGGCCAAGCTGTACCAGCAGAAGCGCCACAAGGAGAAGATTCAGATGAAGAAGCGCATCAAGGCTCAGGAAGAAAAGAACGTCAAGTCTTCCGCTCCCGACGAGCCTTCTCAGACCCCTCTGCCCCAATATCTGCTCGACCGATCTCAAGCCACAAATGCAAAGGCCTTGTCCAGTGCTATTAAAGATAAGCGAGCGGAGAAGGCGGCCAAGTTCGCCGTGCCTTTGCCCAAGGTCAAGGGTATCAGTGAGGAGGAGATGTTCAAGGTCGTCAATACCGGCAAGAAGACTCACAAGAAGTCCTGGAAGCGCATGATCACAAAGCCTACTTTCGTCGGTAACGACTTTACCCGTCGTCCCGTGAAGTACGAGCGATTCATTCGTCCTATGGGTCTGCGTTATAAGAAGGCCAATGTTACCCAGTACGTGCTTACCAATTCGCCAATTCGCTGGACCTTTTGTGTTCAAAGGCACTCAGCATGAGACCTTATCAAAACAATGAACGAGTCACGCTAACAAGTCTTCCCTTTTTCTTTCTCTTCAGCCCCGAGCTCGGTGTGACAGTTCAGCTGCCAATTCTCTCTGTCAAGAAGAACCCCAACAACCCTCTCTTCACCCAGCTGGGTGTTTTGACCAAGGGTACCATTATCGAGGTCAACGTCTCCGAGTTGGGTCTCGTCACCACCACCGGCAAGGTCGTCTGGGGTAAATGGGCACAGATCACCAACGTGCCCGAAAACGACGGCTGTGTGAACGCGTAAGTACTATCTCCTTCATTGAGGGAAATTATATCTTCGAGTACTTTTCGGGAGACTAACACTCTTGGATATTAGTGTCCTCCTCGTCTAATAAAACTGCATTGCAACGCCCAAATTACCGCTGTTCAACTATACTCTTCTTAGCAGATGAAAGACTATCTGTATTCGATACCACTCATGTTGCGGACAACACTCTGAATTTTTCTGTTATCTTTTTTCCCTTTCCGGCGGTTTATCTTTCGTCATTGATAGACAAACCTGCTGTTCATGTGGCGTTATGGCGCGAATCCTGTTGATATCGATTTACGGAAAAAGTTCCAGCTTATGCATGATTAAAACTCGCATTCAATTCGCTCGACGATTGATTCGACATACTGTATTTGAATACCTTAACGTTCGCAGTCAAAAGTGTCTCGGATATTTTGCGACTGAGACGCTATCATCCGTGCAGAAAGTTTGCAGTATATCAAATCCTATAGCTTTATTGAAATACATCACGGGCATACGAAATGAAATGAGCTGCCGCTAGATTCGAAGGCCATGAAATGCAAATGATTAGACTCGATCAAGTCACAATAATGTACCACATACACCGACAGGGTTGAGTGCATGTCGAATGCTACCTAGCTAAACTAACAAACAGGAATCTGTTCGACACTGAATGCATGGACGGACTTGTGTGCTTGGTCAGAAAAGTGAACGGGCCTCTCTTGCCACCGCAAATAGACAGACAGTGAGTAATGGATCACGTGTGGAATTTGCAAAGCAGCAATGGCGAGGGAACGAAGGATGAAAAGGAAGACAGGATGCAACGGACTCAAATAGATACAAATCAAATCGGCCATCAAATAGCGCTAAAGTGAGCACCCGAGCGCCAGTGGGAGAATAATCGAAAACGACAACACCAACGAACACCGGTCATGACGTCGTGACAATGGAAAAAAAAGGCACTGGAAGCGCATGTGCTGAAAACAAAGGAAATTATCAAAAGGGAGTGACAGAGGGTAGTTAGACATTCTCTTCTTCAAGAGCCGCTTTGATTTTTGCAAAGAAGCCCGCTGGCCAGGCAGCAAGCTCTTCTTCCCTTGGTATACCTCTGGCTTTGCAGTGATTGATAACATTGGCCAGGATACGGCCGAGCATATCTTGGGTAACAGGAACAGCGCCCTCCAGCTGTGCGTCCGGATGAAGGAATGGGTCACGAGGACCAAGCATTTCCTCAATGGTCGGGCGCAAGGTCTGGTCTCGTTGAAGACATCGCTTCAACGTCTTGATCAACCCAGACGGCACCGGCACACCCCCGACACCATGACTGGGAAAATCAATCTGAACGCGCGGATTCGGAATGGCCATGATTCGTTCATAATACTTGGCAATCTTTCCAAAAGGCGGTTGTCCATATACCATCTTGTAAAGAATGCACCCCAGGCTCCACACGTCGCTGGGTTTGCCCAGCTTCATCATTTTGCCCATACTTGCTGGTAAGCCAAGAGAGGCGTTGGAGTCCACCAAGGCTTCTGGAGACATGTAATTCGGCGTGCCAACTTGCTGTTCGCGATGAACATTGACGGTATTGTCTTGGATCGCATTCGCAATCCCAAAGTCGATCAATTTCAGTCGACCTTGGACCATGAGGAAGTTCGCCGGCTTCAAGTCCGAGTGTACAATGTTGTGTTCATGTACAGCTTGTACACACTCAAGCATTTCTTTCCAGTAAAATCGAGTGAAGTTGATATCAAACACAGCATCTTCAGCATTTAGACGGTAGGTGAGAATCTTTTCCAGATCTGACTCGCCAATTTCCATCAGGACACTGAGACAATGTTTGTCCAAATTAAGCTCCCAGTCAAACAGCCGAACAACGCGGTCCACATTCTCGAGTTTTTTCAAGAGATCGATTTCACCTTTGTACCCGGTCAGGGTAACTGGATCAACATCTTCCAAATTGACGCGCTTAAGCGCGAAGATCTTGTAGTTCTCGGCCATAACACGATACACGCGGGAGCTGCCGCCTCGACCAATGCAATCCAAGCGAGTGAAATGCTTGTGATTGATGGATACCTGTGTCCGCTTCTTCCTTGCTTGAGATGAAGAAGCACCACCCGTGGCAGTTGCAGTCTCGAGAACTGACATTTTCGGTGGAGGAGGCGCAGGGCGATGTGGGGTGTTGCTGCTTCTGTGGGCAAGGACTTTTCGCGCTGCACTATCCACGGGGGTCTCTGCCGCTACATCTTTCTTGTCCGTGTCGTATACAACAGAGATTTTCTCGGGTTTGTCTAGTAAACCGAGGCCCTGTGATTTGGCACGCTTGAAGGTTGGCGGAGGTTCATTTTCTTGATCCCTTGCAGAGGGTAATAAAGGTGGCAATGACGGTACCTTGTAGACAGGCTGCTCTTTTCCACCCGATGACTTGGAGGATATCTCTGAGGGAACTGGCGTTGACTTGGAATGAGACCCATTGGATTTTGGAGACGCAGACCTTGAGAACAACCACTCTCCGCTGGCTCGACTCGCAGACCTGTCTGGAAGTAGACGCTGCGGCTGTTGATCGTATGCACGTTCTTCTGGGCTGGGGTTGGGATCTGCCCATGACACCTTGGGCGAAGACGCTTTGGTAGAGCTTCGGGGCTGGTAATAATGTTCATCATCGGCTTCTCGTCGCGCCTCGTGCTCCCGGATGATATCCTCGTGCCTCAAGTGAACCTCTTCATTATTCTCCTCGCTTTGCCGCCGTAACACTCCCCTGCGCGCTGGACCATTCAAAAAGGTACCCGTCAGCCGACCGACTCGCTTTACTCGGAGGGAACTATGTGGAGCAGCTTCGTCGCCGGCACGACTGCGTAACACTGATGACGTCCCAAGACGCGATAAATAGTCATCTTCTTGACGTGGTTTCCAGTCGCCATCTGAACGTTCGCCACTGCCATACCCTTCGCCTGATTGGCGATCTGTTGAGCGTTTTGCAGAAGGCGAGACAGATGATGGAGAGCGGGTGTTGCTTCGCGACGCGTTGATTCGTACGCTTCGCGGTCGCGGCGCGGGTGTGATGAAATCGTTCTGACGGTCGCGCACTTCAGATTCGGCGGCGTGGCTGTTTGCTAGTGGAGAGCCCTCGCGGGAGAATCTGGCTGACGAAGACGAAATTGCGCCGATTCGGACGACTCGCGGAGCCGGGCTTCCATTGGATTGATCATGTGGCGAAGAATTTCGAGGCGACTGACTCTGTTGTCGCAGATTGGCTGCCGAGCGGCGTTCGTATGAAGAAGAGAGTTGTGATTGTTGTTGTTGTTGTTGTTGCTGCTGCTGGTATTGATACTGTTTTTGGCCTCTGTGTAGATGAGGAGAGGATCCCAGCCCGTCTCCATCGAGGAGAGCCTTTACTGAGGCGCTGAACTTTGGCTCCGGTACTTCATCATCAGAGCTATCCCCAGTGTAAGTTTTTGAGACCGATGGCTTAGATTCGGCGTACTGCAGCGCTGGCGACACCCGTCTGGACCCGGAACGAGAAACCATGGGCCGGGACATTGGTCGGGCGGATTGTTGATACAAGGCGGAATTGTGGGCAGACGAAAGTGATACCGGAGATGCCATGACGCTTTCAGCCCTACATTGAAGTCGTGTATCAATGCTGGCCTCTGCCGGCCCGAGGGTGTCGTATGTTTGTTGTTATTCACAATTGGGGAAAGTCCAATCATCGTGAGCCCGAGGGTCCATCGCGATTTGTGACGGCGCGCGGCCGATCACGTGATTGTGTGTTACTATGGCAACTCTCACAATAATCTACTCTCGGTCATTGACGACCGAGACTATTCCACGTTACAGCTCTGTACAACTACACTGACCGATGCGCATCAAACTTAAAATTGTATCAGGTCCAGAGGAAGTGAAAAAGGCTCTTCAGTCTCAAACGTTCTACCATCTTGGCGGAAAGGGACTCACGAGGTTCTACCTAGGTCCCGAGCACGGGCGGTAAGCTCGCACGAGAAGGTTGTGTCGTGATATATAACTCCACCTACTGTAGGTACCGACGGAGGGTAGATTGAAATACAGGGCTGCGGCGTGCATTTCTACCGGCGGGCATGGAGCACATTTCTTTTCGAGATGAATATGAGGCGGACTGCAGGGGGTTCAATCGCCTCAGAGCTGCGATCCATTCACATCAATCACGCCCTTGATATCTTTGGTGCCATAGCATTCGACAAGATGCTCATTGTTCCGTTCGTTTTACGGGTGGCAGTAGGTAAGAAGGTCAGAGTCTGACACGCTCGACCCATGCAAAGTGTTTCTAGCCTTCATCGAGCTAGACCCGACAATTAGGTATTTTTTCGGTAGACTGTTGGAATATTGCGAGATTGATGATACATCGCGCATGAAAATCCAATTTCCAATTTGACCGAAGCTCCACCTCCAAAAGTCCTGTCAATCCCGTCAACACCTAACCAAGCATATCTATCAAGACCCTTTAAACTACCACCTACAAGACTGGATGGAGTCTGTGCAAATTTGACTACGTAGTATATCGTATCAGAACCGAAAAATGGTGAATGCAGTGTGATACTTCCTTCGGTAGTACCTAGGTAGGTATCCGTCGAGCTATACGAGAACGCTCCTAGTCGAGAACTTTATCGCCATCCATGTCTATATGAGCTATCTCTATCTGTGATCGAGGGTACATGGAGGTTTAAAAGATGACTGAAGCAGTCTCTGTCGGAGAGAATTTCGATGTCAAGCTGGAGATATAAGGCCTTGCGTACACCGCAGTGAATCTCAGATCTCAACCCTGGGTCATGCCCTGGTACATGAGAGAAGCCCCAGGAGCGATACAGGAGTTACACGGTCTACTATGCAACATGAGTGCCATGAGGAGGCATATTTTCGCAGTCATACGCTTAGCTATTCTACAACGCGATCGATTATACCCCACGCGAGACCTACGCGTGAAAATTCCTCCGTGCCATGCTTTCCTTACCTTTGAAATTATGCAACATTCGAGAAGAAAGCGGTCATCTCTCTAGAAAAAGACCACTGGGCCTGTAAGCCTGTCGCTCGCGCACGTAAATGAGCCGAGTTGATCGTCACTTTGGAGAATCTCATGTAAGATATGTA
This sequence comes from Penicillium ucsense, assembly GCA_014839625.1. NCBI lineage: Eukaryota > Fungi > Ascomycota > Eurotiomycetes > Eurotiales > Aspergillaceae > Penicillium > Penicillium ucsense. The sequence continues at coordinate 41,960 of WIWV01000106.1, read as the reverse complement.
ATTCTCAGAGTCCTTATTTGCCTCTCGTCCGTCGAAAGTATGACGACTGACCATAGTGATATCGTGCACTAAGCTCAATGAGGGATCAGAGGTCATGGAAACTCCATTCTCAATCAAATATTCGAGGAACTCAGACATTTGTGACTATTTGTTGACAAACGTGAGGTCCTTACCTCGGTTGTAGGTTGTCGAGTGTGAACCTCGTGCCAGCCGATGATGGATGATGAGGCGGAACTCAGAATGATGAGCAATATTGCCCTGCGCAAAGAAAGCTTCAAATGCCTGGCGAGACCTTCCACTAATAGCTGACAGCCTGGCGGAGAACCCTCAACTGTTATTGATGAAAACCTGCCGTCGGATCTGAATCATCTTCCGTCGCAGATGTAAACAAACTTTGTGGCACAGATCATGCTGTTCTTTTTTTAGTCTGTAACGAACCACTCCATGGTCCGCGCGAACCTCTGCGGATCAAACAAGCTTGATGGGGAACAATCTATCTGCGACTACGCACGAACTGCTCTATATTGTTGTGGGAATCATGAGATCTGAAGGTGTGAGAGTTTGGTACGAGGGACCATGGTGAAACCGCGATCGCTTCAAGATCCCGCCCCTCCCGCACCGCGCACCGGATCTTAACCATAGCGGTCCCCGATTTACAAGCGATCGGAATTTTGCGCCCGTGCTACGAGTGGATTGTGGCACTGACTTGAGAGACTCTGAATCGCGGATGTATTGTTGTTCTGACCGAGGCAGCCTGCAGAGGCTGTCGATGACTCGATGGAGACTGGAGTTCGAGTCGAAAAACCAGCGAGGTGGAGTTACGGAAGCTTAACAAAAAGCCGAGGCTTCACATAGTCATCATACCCATCAGATGAGCGACATACACATTTTGACGAGCGATGGTGGAAGCGAGCTTGGCCTGCCTTGATTCTCGATGCCTAGTGAACCGATTTTCCAGCCTCCGCGGCTGGGTCAGTGCATTGCTGAATGCTAGCAGACCTGGGCCTGAATGCGATCAAGTATTGTTCGCATCCTAGCCAGTCCTTGGCGGGGCATGGTACAGCACTAGTGACCTCAATTTTGAGAAAGAACCCAATCCATGTAACACTGGATCCTGCAAGGTCGCCAGCACGGTTCCTATGGGGAATCGAATTCCGAGTCAGCAATTGTTTAACTCAACGCCGTTTGTGCACTGCTGCCGACTTTTCACGGCTAATAATCGACTCGTGCACAATCCCGTCTTCTTACGAGATTGATGCCCTGTTGTGTGGGTCGTGGTGGACGTGGTGGGCTGGGACCCCAGGTTTGGAGCACGAATGACAGAGCCTGGCGCTTCATCTTCATCCACCTCGATCGATTGAGTCACTCTGATATTGTGCCTCTAAACAATGGGCTTTCTTGGATAGGGTTGACTTAGCGCAAGCCTGCGAGGGTCCAGCTCTTCACTTAGAGTACGAAATCTGGCCAAGCGATTGACACCTCGAGATTTGAGCAGTCTACTCTGACGGCGCTTTCCATCAATCTAGGCAAATGCGATCATATCAATTAGTCGTCAAGTCCTTCTTACGATCAAAGCCCCCGATTTGAGCCGCTAGCTGACACTGAATGTGTTGTATAATGTATTGTGACCCAGAGGGATATTCAGTCTGGCTGATGTTTTGGCACAGATCAAAAATAGCAGCGGACAAACTAGTAACGAGCTTTGAAGGTTGAAGAAAAATGTGGACCACGGATGAGCCTGAAGCCTTGAGCTTGGATCTGCTTCCGCATTTGGCGGTGACCCCTTAGCAGTTCTGTAGCAGTGCGTTTCAGATCCCGAGATGCAGACTCAGGAAAAAAACCGGCTTCCTATGGCTTTTTGGTAGATCTTCTTGGCTCGGATGATGATGTGGCGAATAGACCCAATCTAGGACAGACGAGACTTCTTGGCCGCACATGTTTCTCGGGGTTGATCACTGAAGACTTTGGACTGGGCGAGGTAGACCGGTCTGTTGTCAAATCGAGCTGGATACTTCGGCTGGGCCAACAGGGCAAAACAGAACCGAGTTTATCCGAATCCAACCTGGCGTCTTCCCAACACTGAAGTCTCCTTTCCTGTCGCCTGAAGGCCTGGCCTTGAGCTAAGACATGACTTGACCGAAGTCAGCGTGGATCCCTGTAAGGATCTGCATTTGGTGCCTGGTACCTGGCCCGAATCCATGATTTTGAAGGATGCATGGCAAAACAACATCTAAAACTGATACGAACCAATCTGCGTTGTACCTACTTTAATAACTGTACTTGCAGTCTGTAAGAGTCGTCTACAATCCGAGAGACTGCCTAGGGAACCTAGTAGTATAAGTCATTGACCAAGCCAAGGTCGGTCATGACAGATACTACTGTAAATTCCTGCTTTTGAGAACATGAACATCATTGTGCCGACTCACAAGAAACAGGGTCACTGACTACCTAATGTGGTTCTGCAAAAACTCGGACGCTTGACTCTCCCGTCGTATCCGGGGATTGCTTTTGGGAGCTCACGCTAATGGAAGCTGGAAGCAGTTAGTGCCTCCGAAAGAGCACATTCGACTATTGTCAATGAAGTTGCGTTGATGGCCCAACCAGCGTCAGGACGGGTAGGCGAGTGGAACCTGCGGATGGAAATGAGTGACCACATCGTTGACACTCAATAGTGAAAACAACAAGTGGAGCTTATGTGGCTGTTGCGCAGTCCGCACTGGCTGGGCCAAAAAACCGAATATTTAGTACTTCTCACACTGCCCCCAAAAAGGGTACATATCTCCAATGCGTTGCTATCAGTTATCACACCAGTACTATCTACCTTCAAGTACCTAGGCAACTCTTGACCGGAATGAGTACCTATCTCAGAGACGGTCAAGTGCCCATCTTCTAAGTTAGCTCAATGCCCGAAGTATGTACAGGTGCAGATGCTCACAAGAGTACAATCTGACCTCGCAAGACGACCCCAGTCCAGCCTTTGTTGACAGGAAGAAAGGTGGAGTCAGATCATGAATTGCCAATTTGCTACAATACTCCAGTGACAAACTGTAGATGTAGAATGGTAGATTGATCAGTATATGAAAGGACCCGCTCAAGTGCCACATCAATATTGTACTTATAGTCACTTGTAGTTACCACGACGTGTCTTTTGTTATGGCTGTCGTCAATAGTCACACTTGTGAAATAAGTGTGATACAAGGTAGGATCCTTCCTTAGCTTGAGTTACTGCGAATATAGTTCGAATTTCGAAGTACTCAGTACACTGTAACTACCTGAAATATGGTACGAATGTGATTCAAATGGTCAATCGTTCCATTTCTACGAGTGAATGTGACCAAGCTCGGATAGGCTTAGCTTACTTAGCGTAAAGCCTAACCTGATGATGACCGCCTTGGATTGCAGAATCCCGTGTGCTTTCCTAACGGAACTCTCGGCCGCGAGTGCGTCTTGCCCGTTGAACCACCCTGAGATCCTCGCAAACCCTGCCTGATTAGGACCTTTGCAACGCATGCAGGAAGGACCCGCCTAGCCGGTCCTCGTGCGTCCTTCCAACGTCAGATGGTAGTTATGTCCTACTGAACTACACAGTCCATCTGGGGCCGAAGTCTCAGCCGTGTGAACGGGAGGCTGCCGTCCGTCTGGAAAACTGAGTTAGTTTACTTGGTCGTCAATCATTGTCGAGACTCGAGACTGCCCCCTTTCCAACGGCGCTGGCAGCTATTACCCATCACACGAGCTGAGGAATCACCACAAACCCTGGACAAGTGATGACTATCTACGTCCCAATTGACATGATGATGGCACCAAGCCTGAGTTGGCAATACTACTACATGGTTCCTTCCATAGAGCCAACTCGTGTCTGGCTTATAGCAACACACCAAGCCCTGACAACGGTCTCGTCCCGTCTATGACTGTGAGGGGTGTGCCCCAAAATCAGTGCTCAGTAGACAACTTGGCAAATGCTACGATGTCCCCTTCTCCACTTGAAGCCTCGGAGCAAATCGTGGATCAGCTGCCCGGTAGTTGTCCGCCACCATTTGCGACTCCCAATTCTCAGGCGACGAGAAAGGGGGTAGCATAAGGTCAAGAGCTGGAGGCTGGACGTGGTGCTCACCCTAGTGCGTTAGCGGCCGCTCCGTTGTGGATCAAAGTTATGGGTGGAGACCTGTGGAGTGCTTGTGAAACTGATAGCTCTATTATTGAGGGCAGAGTCCTTTCCCCCCCGTCGAGGCCGGGGTAGCTCGTTGTTGGAGACTTGACGATTTGCACAGGGCTTGAATAGCCCTCTCCACTGAGAACATGGCTCTCCCGGCCTCGACTCCATCGTGTGCTCCATGGGCCTTGTTGCAGGGAGCCACAAGGGGTAGCCAAAGAAGAAAAGTGGAGCGAACGGGACTAGTCGTCTCAGAGTGTGCTATTCTTTGCTACGGAGTCGAAGATGGAGTCAAGAGAGGCAATACGCTACTCATGGCACCTGGCGAGCATCCGTTCCCCGCTAGTCAAGGTTGATGGATGCTCATGGAGGTATATAAGGATCGAAGATCTTCGCCTTGTACGAGATTCTTATTCACTTTCGTCTTCATCTTTCTGTCTTTTATTGCTCCACAAGAACGGCGACTGGTCCGTCTTGCACTGTCTTTTTCCATCTAATCTTTCCTTGTCTTTTTTCCAATCGCTCTCGTTGTCTGGGACTATCGACTCCCAACTCAAGTGCTCATTTCCTACTTTATCATTCAGCTATTGTTGCTATACACTCACTACCCTCTCACCACTTTCCGATAATCTCGAATCCCGAACCAAACCGATTGACCGTCCATAAAACAATCATGCGTTCCCACATTCTCTTCCTTGCCGCCCTGGCAAGCCATGTTCTTGCTTATCCCACCGAAGTCGCCGTTGATCGTCGCACTTTCGGTCTCCTGTCCAGTATTCTGGGCCATGCTGCCACAGATGTTGTCGGTCTGGTCGATGCGGTCCTCGGCGGAGGTGTCCACGGATCTGCCTCTGCCTCTGTCTCCATCCTGGGTGGTCTCAGCGCCCACGGTGCCGCTGCCCTCGGAGGCAGTGCCCTTGGATGCTCTTCTGCCAAGATCGACGCCGGAGCTCGTGCTGATCTCAAGGTGTGGCTTGCTGGTCAAGCCCACATCACCGGTCATCTCAAGACCTCTCTTCTGGCATGGTGCGAGGGCCACGGCTCTCTGACCCTCGACGCCGATGTCATGGCTGCTTTGGCAGTCTTCGTTCCTACTTGTGCGGACATTGCCGCCAAGAGTCACATCTATGTCACCATCGATGGTATTTTCCCCTCCGCGCAATTGTCTTCGACTCTTGTCCTCGACGCCTCCCTGCAGGCTTCTCTATCCGCCTTCCTTTCCGCCCACGCTCAAGCGGGTCTCCACGCTGACGTCTCCGCCGGTCTCAGCGTTTGCGCGGCCGGTGGTGTTATGGGCAGTTTGGACGCCGGTATCAAGGGTACTCTCCTTGGTTGGCTGAACGGGCCCGACTGTCCTCTTGAGGCTGGTCTGCGCGCCTCTGTTTTGGGCTGGTGCCACGGTAGCCACGCCGGCGGTCTGGTCGAGATTGGTGCCATTGCCGATACCGCCCTTTCTGCTATTTCCGTTGGTGCATCCGTTGGCGCCTCCGTTGACATTCACGGTGCCCTGTCCGTTCACGCCCAGGCTTCTCTCGCCGCTTTCCTGAGTGGCCAAGCTGCCGCCGGTATCGATGCTGGTCTTCTCGTTGGTCTGCATGCCTGTGCTGGTGGCAAGCTTGCCGCTTCGCTCGATCTCGAGGCTCGTGCTGCCCTTGCTGCCTGGATCTCCGGCTCCAGCTGCTCCCTTGGTGTCGAGCTCAAGGCCGTCGTCTTCCTCTGGCTGTCTGCCGCCACTTCGGCTGACGTCTCTGTTGGCCTTGTTGGAGGTCTCGCTACCGACATTTCTGCCTTCCTCGGCGGTGACATCTTCGGATCTCTCAGCATTGACCTTCGCGGTGCCCTCGGTCTCCTTGCTGGAGGCGAGAGCATGGTTGGTCTGTCCTGGGGTGCTCGCTCTGAGCTCGCTGGTTTCCTCGGTGGCTGCACTGGTCTTGACATCGACTCCTCCATCCAGCTGATCATCTCCCAGTGGTTCACCGGCTGCAGCATTCCCGGTGCTCCTGCTCCTAAGCCCCTCCCCACCGGTGCCGATGCTCTTGGAACCAAGCCATCTGGCTCTACTTCTGCTAGCGGTGTTCCCACTGGTTCCAAGCCCACTGGCTCAGTTCCCTCTGGAACTGCTTCTGTGCCCGCTTCCTCTGCCCCCTCTCCCACTGGCCCTGCTGGTGGCGCTAGCGGCAACGGCGGTGCTTCTTCCTCCGGCTCTACCTCTGGCAACGGCTCTGGCAACGGCTCTGCCTCTGGCTCTACCTCTGGCAACGGCTCTGCCTCTGGCTCTGCTTCTGGCAACGGCTCTGCTTCTGGGAATGGCTCTGCTTCTGGCAACGGCTCTACCTCTGGCAACGGCTCTGCCTCTGGCTCTACCTCTGGCAACGGCTCTGCCTCCGGCTCTGCTTCTGGCTCTGGCTCCTCCTGCGAGGTCTCTGGCTCCGGCTCCGATTCTGATTCTGACTCTGGTTCTGATTCTGGTGTCTCTGCTACTGGTAGCTCCGGCTCCGGCTCTACCTCTGGTAACGGCTCTGCCTCTGGCTCTACCTCTGGCAACGGCTCTGCCTCTGGCTCTACCTCTGGCAACGGCTCTGCCTCTGGCTCTGCTTCTGGCAACGGCTCTGCTTCTGGGAATGGCTCTGCTTCTGGCAACGGCTCTACCTCTGGCAACGGCTCTACCTCTGGCTCTACCTCTGGCAACGGCTCTGCCTCTGGCTCTGCTTCTGGCAACGGCTCTGCTTCTGGGAATGGCTCTGCTTCTGGCAACGGCTCTACCTCTGGTAACGGCTCTGCCTCTGGCTCTACCTCTGGCAACGGCTCTGCCTCTGGCTCTGCTTCCGGCAACGGCTCTGCTTCTGGAAATGGCTCTGCTTCTGGCAACGGCTCTGCTTCTGGAAATGGCTCTGCTTCTGGCAACGGCTCTGCTTCTGGTAACGGCTCTGCTTCTGGTAACGGTTCTGCCTCTGGCAGCGGCTCTGGCTCCGGCTCCGACTCCGGTGTCTCCGCCACCGGCAGCTCTGGCTCCAACTCCGACAACGGTTCCGACTCTGACTCTGGTGTCTCTGCGCACGGCAGCTCTGGCTCCGCCTCTGCTTCCATGCCTGCTGGCGGCAATGTCGTTCCCACCGCCACCGGCGCTGGCTCCGTCCCCACTGCCATGTCCACCTCTTGGGCTACTACCTGGTCTGTTAGCGGCGGTGCTCCTGCTCCTACTGCCATGTCCACCTCTTGGGCTACTACCTGGACTGTCGGTGGTGGTGCCCCTGCCCCCACCGCTGCCCCTGTTCCCACAGGCGCCAGCGGCTCTTTCCAAGGCGAGGCCAAGACCGTCACCGTATACCAGACCGTTTGCGGTTGCGAGTAAGCGGTTGAACGCTCTGTCAATCCACGCGAACAGAAACGTATATACCCGCATTTTCTCCCTTCGCTCCTGTTCTTGCACATTTCCTTACGCCAAGATGATTTTTTGACACCTCTCACGTTGGGATTGTTTGAAAGATAAACCAATGTGCTTGATTCTTCAAATACCATCTCTTCTGCCTCTCACTCTCTGCCAATAGCGTTGCTTCAGATGACTCTCTTTTTCCTTGCTCTCTTGTGGATCTTTAATTATAATATTAATCTACTATAGAGGATACAAACAATTTTGCTTTCTAAATCCGTTCATCTATCTGCTCAGCTTGAACGTAGAATAAAAACCAGAGTTAGCTTGCGGCCTAGCACCACGTCTTAAACCTTAAGCATCAGGGAACAAGTCACAAAGACGACTACTGCAGGCAGTCTACTTGGCCAAGCCTTGTTAGCGCTTTTAGTCTAAGTTGTCGCTTGTTGCTTTTAGAATGCCTCACGTAAAGGCATCCTGAGGACTGACATCATGAAATCTGGTGTCAGTAAGCAATCGGCAGTCTATGGGCTTTCTCGACGGATGAGCTGATATTGAGAGAAGCCGCTGCTATTGAGGGTCAAGGAGCCCCGCTACTTTGCTTTGTGTGGTGCTCTGATCTGACGTGATGATGACTTATTGGGGATGTACTGACCAGTAGGAGATTTACTTGTGGAAATGTACGACACGCGAGAGAATGCGAGGGACCATCCACCGAAGAGTGTCGAGAAAAACAAATAATGCACTGTTAGAAGAATAAAAGGTCAACTCATGATTTGATTTCCTGGGTGACTGTTGATAGATATGAAGCACATCACCCTGAGGCTAGACTGTTGGGATGGGTATCAAAGCAAAAGATAATGCAGATTACGATGAGGTGGCAAGAGATTTGTTTTTCCAGAAATATGCCGATTCCATTGAACAGGAGATGGTTGACGGAGATCGGTGTCTGTCTGTCGATACATTGTCAGTCTCTTTCCAATGACTTCAGATCGATCCCTGTGAACTATCACCCAAGGGCACATGCGACGGCAGGCATAGCAAATCCGCGACATCTGCACCCATATCTCCCAACGTTCTGACTGGATCCTGAGCCTTGTGACGAGCTGGGCTGTGACTGCTGAATGCATCGAGGCTTTGAGAACGCTTTCAATTGAATGCAGTGAACTTATCTGCTGTTGCCCGAAATTCGACGATCGTAGCCATGGCTGGCTGCCCTATGGTTGCAAATGTTTCCTGAGCGCCATCAGAACCGTTTGCCTTTGGTCCGCTCATACCACTGCACCAAGCGAGAGATTATTTCATTTCTCCAGGTCATGAATGTGAGGTGCAGTGTGAGGATCGGAAGTCAGGTAGTAGGCGGCTACTACCGAGGAAAGAACCAACACCAGGAGTCTTTTTCCAATGGCCAGGGAGGCTAGAACTGAAAGTATTCCAGTGAACGCAATATTGAAGTGAACAGGGAGAAGATCTACTTTCGGTAGCCTCCGGGCGAACTAGAAGGAGATCGACGCCGTTCAGCTCGGTCGTTGTACTCTGGACTGGAGGACCGGCTGAATGAGCGACGGCGGTGTCTGCGAGGCGATGGAGAAGACACACGGCGAGGCGAAGATGAACGGGTTGGACGACGGTGACGGCGAGGCGATCGAGACCGTGATCGAGACCGAGACCGATGCGGAGGAGTGAGATCGGCTCGATGCAAACGACGCGGTGAACGAGAAGGAGAGCGAGCGCGTGGAGGAGTGTAATTTGACCGACGAGATCGACGAGGAGAGCGAGAACGAGAAGGAGAGCGAGCGCGCGGAGGTGTGAGCTCTGGCCGACGAGGACGACGAGATCGGGAATCGGAACGGTCATGAGTCGGAGTTCGATCTGGTCGAGCAGACCCACGGCGAGGGGAGGAGTCACGATATCGTTGTCTGGGGTATTGACCAGCAGGCGAGCGAGAGCGCCGTCTATCATTGCGTGGCCTACCCCAACCTCGTTCTCCTCTGTCACCTCGGTCTGAGCGTTCCCGCCGTCTCACATCGTTCAGCTCGCGCTCGCGGATGCGCTCCTCTTCTCTTTCTCGTCGAGCGGCTTCGGCAGCTCTTTCAGCCTCAAGCTATTTCAGGTCAGCGACAAAGAACATTCGACCCGAGATCAGAGCGAGCTAGTAAGTACCTTCTCTTGCATCAGTTCCTGCTTCTTGGCTTCTAAGAGCTCCTTCGGCACACCCTGGGGGTTTTCTTGACCACTCAAACAGAGAGACCACAGCTCTTTGCAGAATTTGGGCGTATCTTTGTCGAGAAATCCGGTGAGTTGGATCTGGAGCGACTTTATATCCGGCTGATCAAGGAATTTGGCTGATTAGCGCGTTGTGGCACAGAACCAAGCTGAGTCGTGTGTCGCACGACGTTTGATGGACAGAAAGCATATCACATACATAGCGAGTACCCTCCAAAAGGTTGAAGCACAGTTCGATAACAACATCATCCTCATTGCCCAGAATATCGGAGATACGCTTGGCTATCCATCTGCAGTTGCTGTCAGACCCTTGTATCCGTGAGGGAAGCTGAATCCGGGGTAAAGACTCACTTCTTCATAACCTCGATGTTCACTTTCGTCATGTCCACCTTCCGGCTGAACTCAGGCGGGAATTTGGTCTTCTTCAGAAGCTTGGAGTCGACGGGAGTCGCCATTTTCAAAGGCCGGCAACGTTATTAAAAAGCGTGGAGACGAACGCGTCTTGAGAATGAGGATGCTGGGAGAAGAGGATACGGCAGATAGGAAGTAATTCCGCCGAGCGGTCAAAGAATTGCCGTGTTTTGCTGTCTGGTTGAAGGCGGTAGAGAAATTCGAGGAATGACATCAGATGATCAGATAGCCAGGCGGCCTGCTGGTCTGCTGAACACCACGACGACAAGTCCATGACTCCATATGAGACCACAGACGGGAGAGCCGGCAACAAAATCTTATGCACAAAGTATGCATGTCATGACGGCTGGGAGGCTAGTGATATGGACGACACAAGGTCAAGGACTCCAACACATCCGCCCGGAGAAGGCTTTGCGATTCAAATCGGGTGAAGAAATGAGGGACGTCTCGAGGTAGTTGTCCAACGGACTATAATTCGGCATGATGGCCGTATGTTGCGTGGCACTCGCAAGAACAGACTAGTATAAGGATAGCGTGTTTTCACTACAGGCTAATGTGACTGTACCTGTCAAATATGCCTGCGCTCTCAATTTGACAAGATATTCCAGATAGCGATAGTGCCAATCATCACTAATCGAATCGTCGACATCCCAAAATACACACAGAGATGTGAACAGGCATCATGGTAACTTGAGCAAAGTCAGGGAAACCTGTGGCCATAAAGAGTCGAAGAACATGGAGAGAGCCTTTAGCAAATTGGAAGTCTCAGGACAATCCATTGACGAAGCGGCGACTTTTCTCTTCCTTTGAAATGCGTATTCACTCTGCACTTACAGTTGATAAGAATTCTCGTGGCATCTATACATCGGTAGCGCCAGGGCTGTGGAGGGCACTGTCGTCATCTCCACGTATATGATATTTTCAGATCAAAAGCAAACAGAAAGGTAGGTGATTGAAACTCAGCATGGAAAGAGTCTGCCCTAATACGGGCCCATCCCGACCTTAAGGGACAGTCATATAGCGTCACAGCGTCGCCTCCGCATTAGCGAGCGCAATAGTATGTCCTTCCCCGCTTCGCATTCTGAGATTATCAATTTTGTCGCCTCTAGAAGAATGAAGTCAGAAGCTTCAAACATGGCGGATACTTCGAAAATCGCAGTTCATCCAGTGGTCCAACATGGCACTCAAGCCGGAAATGGCGACGACTGTGGGCATGAAGCACCAGGAACTTCCAGGCTCAAATTCTGGAGCCGACAGAGGCAGGATTTCTTCAATCAGCTTATGGAAAATCAAGAGATGAGTGAACTAATGTCAATATTATCCTTAGGTTCTCCGGAGCGGTGCTCTTCAACCTCGCAACTTTTCTTCTCCCGGCTCTATACAGTACCCTCAGCAAGCTCTGGGTTGCGAACATCAATTCGAGCCTAGTAGTGTTGACGGATATCTACACCTACATTGGCATTATCTCGGAGGTCTTGAACGAGGCATTTCCCAGATCGGCCTGGAACGTGATCGGCGACTCAAACACGCGATCCATGAATGCACGCTTGCACTTGGCCTACACGCTAATCATGATTACAACGATTCAAGGACTCATCTTAATGATCATCTTCCTTGCCTACCCGCAAATTTTAGCGTCTGCCTTTGTGCCAGAGCAAGTCAGAGGAACATCTATTGCTTATGTGCGTTTGTCAGTGGTTCAATTCTTGAGTTCGGCCGCTGAAGCAGCTTTGTCGTCCTCGACTCGAGCCCTCGATGACCCAGACGTGCCGTTGGTAATCAGCTCAGCCAAGTTCGTCCTCAACATTATACTTGACCTACTCCTGGTGTCAAACTTTCATGTTCAACAGTCAGAGCCCACTTTGATCACCCAAGGTACGGTGAGAGTGGTATGTGATATGACATCTGTTACTGCCGGCCTGCTCTACTTTTATTACAAAGTGGTACGCAAAGCGCAAAGAGAAGATGATTCACGAGCCCGGATGGTGCCAAGCTGGGTGGCATTCATGACGCTTCTGAGACCCAGTGTGTATACATTCACGGAGTCTGCAATTCGGAATGCAATCTACCTTTGGCTGGTGAATCGGATCGTGCAAATGGGCCAGATTTATGCTACTGCTTGGGGGGTCTTCAACACCATCCGTTGGGGCTTGGTTATGGTACCTGTGCAAGCATTAGAATCATCCACACTTGTCTTTGTGGGCCACGCCTGGGGCGCTTTTCGTGCAGCATCAAATATTGGAATGTGCCCCAGGGCTACTCGAAAAGAAGTTCTCAGTAAGTCTGTCTGTCTGGACATTGCTTTCGAATGATGAATGCGTCATCTGAACAATAATTGGTAGCCATTATCCGACCGGCCTTAGTCTCGTGTGCAGTGGCTCTGACATTCGAGACAATCACCTGCATCGCTCTTTCTGTACATGGTATCAAAGGTTTCGCCCACTACTTGTCCAAGTCGGACGAAGTGGCGACAGTCACTCAGCAGATGTGGAGAGTAAGTAACCATGGATGGAGGTCAAAGACGTCCAAGATCTAATCTGTTTGAGCAGGCTATCGACTGGACCTACATTTTCTACGCTGTCAATTATCAGCTGGCAGCCATTCTCCTAGCGGCTTCCCCTCGTTGGTACTTGTACCAAGCTTTGGGGTCCAATTTCCTGTGGATGCTTCCTTGGGCTATAGTGATGACTACCCGTGCTTTGTCCAAGACCGAGGCATGGATTTACTACGCCATAATCCTTGGGGGAGCCATGGTGTTTGATTTTTTTAATATTGCTATCGTGCTGTGTGTCTGGCTGTGGAGGCTTTCGAGAGGCAAAGTCAGGGTTTGATGGGCTTATCATTCACGGATGCCCATGGTAGAAGTTTTCCTACCAGAGCACGCATCACTTAACAATTGGTTTGCCTGGAAGGAATATTATGTTTTGTCTACCGTGGCTCATCGTATCTTACTAAGTTGTGGTCATATCTGTGTTTACCACGCAAAACAATAATGAACTAATTAAAGAGCAGGCGCTCGACGGAAGCATTGAAAAGCAACGGCGATATATGAGCTATCCACCGCTGTGGGCTTTTGCGTGTCGTCAGCCACTCGGAGAACAACATCAACCTTGACAGATCGAGGGAATGATATGCTCGTATGTGCAGTGACGGGAGTGCAGATCAATGCGTCATGCAGGAGCAAAGAAGCCGCGCACCCAGGAGGACAAGTGCAGTGACCTAGCAAGTCTGGCTGTGCTGATTTTGTATTGGCGACACTGGTTTCAACATTCTCTCTGATGCCGGGCGCCCAGCCCAACAACCTGGCAAATGAGAGCTGCTCGGGCTCTTATCTAGCATGCGATCGATGTGAGGCCATATTACGTGCAGGCCGTCGCCGAGAATTGCATTCGCAGTGCAGAAACACTCAAAGGGATGAAATGTCATGGCCAAGTTTCACAGAGGTCACGTAAGGGACAGAGCACATCTCACTGACCTGATAGGGTGGATTGTCTGGTAAATCGCGCTGAAGTGATGCAAGATAAAGCACCTAGAGATCAACAGGAATTGCTTTTTCTCGGTCGCAATCACCTTGCATGAATGTCTCGGCTGCTACTACGTGAGTCGAGGGCTCGTCCGGAGCCATTTCTACCACAGCCATTTTCCATTTCCCAACATGCTAGCCATCTCTTTTCTTCCCCTCCCAATTCTTGAATGATATAATGTGGAAGACCAAGAATTGGTTAGATCGCGATTATGGATCGATATCCCCCATCTCTGATCCACACACGCATTTTCACACTGGCAATGACGAGGAGAATCAGCGACCCTTGATGCTAGAAGTATCTGCAGCAGAAGAGGCCGACAAGTTAGAGGCCAGATTCCTGCTGCTTTGGATATTTTCGGCAGTGTGTTTTGTGATCACGGGTATCTTTGTTCTGGCTCTGTTGACGGCGCGCCTGTCAAAGGACACCAAGGAGTCCTAGACGGGAATAGTCCGCTTGGAATTTCATGGTACGAACAACTTAGGTTGGCATCAGGTAAGCCTCTGTACTTTGACCAAGTCTGTGAGATGTCACACTGACTTTGCCCAGGCGATTGAGACACGTCTGTGAAACTTGCCCGATACAGGCAGGGGGGACATCTACTCTCGAAGAGCCGATGCTGATATCGGAGTGCGGCATTCGCCGATCCAGAGATATCGTCAAACAGAGACGTAGGCCACTTCTAGCCAGGGGGGGCTGAAGTCCTAGTAGTCCACATCGCAGACAAGGCGCTCCATGCCAGCAGGGTAGTAAGCCCTACTTCGCTCACGGGCGTGACAACCGAGGTGCAGACCACGGAGGTCGGTATCAACATCCGTGTCCCAAGTCTCGCAACCGCACAGAGATCACTCTGTCATTTCGAATACATATCCCTGAGACCTGGTCTTATTACAGCGCCAGTTCGTCAGTGATGACCAGTTCCACACAGACTTTGTCACTGCGCGCGCGAAGGGCAGAGATTCATCATCCTATGTACTGGTCGAAGGCGTTCATGTGGAAAATCCGACTGACAGGGTCCGTCAGGTAGCATTTTGTGGATCGAAGTAAATTCCAGGCTGCGTTCCTTTTCTATCCATACCCTGAACTCGTATCGTAAGCCAACTTCCCCAAGGAAGTCAATGCCCGAGGATTTGGAATACCATTCGTGAATCTGTTACGGGGGTGTGCCGAGAACCAAAAGAGCAATCATTTGATCAATAGAGGTGTCAGGCTAAAAGGATGTGTAACCCATGTACTTGAGTCACGATCCCACTGCCGATCGCTGCAAATGACCTCCTTGCTCTTCTCAAGAAAAGTCCAAGATCACTGACCTCGGTGTACTCTCAAGGACCGCTCGGCTATTCCAGGAGATTTATGCTTTTATGTTGAGACTCAATGAGCGCAGACTCTCTGGTGCCCCGACCTAGCGATCATGGAGAGGCAGACAAGACCTGTCGAGGGTAAGGTGACACGGTAATGTGCCGGGCAGACGACGAAGAACCTTAAAATCCGTGGGTGAGTTTTCCGGTCAAAACAAGTCCTCACAGATCACATGAGTAGCATCAGTACAAAGTCACGTAGCAAGGCAACTTAGTGTCATTGATACATCATGGGTAATTGGCCCGTATAGCTGGATACTAGCACGGTCACTTCTAGACCACAGTACACGACGCGACCTCCGGTTTGTGCATGGTTGACGAGCTGTCGTCCGTAGACCAGATCGTGATCGGTATAAATAGACAGACCGTCCCCGGCGCCAGTCAGGCTCACATATCGAAGGCGAGCTGCACGATCAAGAGCTCATTGATAAAGAGACCACCAGAGAGGGCTAATGTTCCCGGTTCATAATCCACGTCGCTAGCAAAAGCTAAAAAGAATCGCAAAGCCCTTCCACTTCTTCTGTCGCTTCGCCTGGAGCATTACTTTGATCCAGCTGAGACATAAAGCAGCAGCAACTCGATATGTCGTCAAGAGCCATTCTTTTCCTCACAAACAGTGAGCTTGGGCAGTGCAATGTTGCGCTAGCGGTGGCCGAAGAATTCCTCAGTCGCGGGGAATTTATCGTTCATTTCGGGTCCTTCCAAGAATTAGTCCCGCTTGTCAATGATATGAACGAACGCCTTCATTGTGGACACACCGCTCAATTTCATGAGGTTCCCGGCCCTTCGATGGAGGATCTTTCAATCCGTTGTCACATCGAGAACATTTCCCACCGACCGGGCGTGAGAGGGACAATAAAAGGCTACCGGAAGATCATCAGGATGATGCAGCACTGGACGCCGTCAGAATACCTCAAGGCGGTTAGAGCCTGTGTTGCGCTTATCGAAGAGCTGCGTCCGGAAATCGTGGTGACAGACCCGATCTTTCAGCCAGGTCTTGAGGCATGCCAGACGACTGCAGTTCGAATGGCTGTACTGTGGCCAGTCCCTTTGAAAGATGTGGTCATTGGCATTCAGCCCATCAGCGCCATTCTTGGCAAGTATCCGGTGTACGTGTGAGGTTCGCGGTTCGAGTGACAATAAGATGCTGATATCTCGAAAGAACAGGTTCTGGTTTCCCATTTCCGATACCCTGGAACCTCGTGCTTTCAAACGCGTTCTTAATATTAAGTGCGGTCTTGATGATCGCCATGGCAAGGCCCAAGCCGGATATCTCTTTGGACGGCAGACGACCGGAAGGGAAAAGCGCATTTCCACTTATCCAAGCCTACTCCAAGAGGTCCCTGAATCTCACGCCCGCGTTCAAGGAACTAGACTTTCCGCTGGTGATTCCAGAGAATGTTGTCTCATGTGGCCCGATTGTCCGCGGGCATTTACCGCTCTCGGTGGCAGATGCTCAGATTGACGCCTGGCTCACAAAGCCAACAATTTTGATCAGTCTGGGGTCACACGCGCCACTGACAGAAAGTAATGCTCTTCAAACAGCAAAGGGTATTGTAGCTCTCATGACCCAGATGCCGGATCTCAAAGTCCTCTGGAAGCTGAAGTTTGACTGGCAGAATTCGAAAAAGTTTAATGAAGTCCTAGGGAAGGATATAGAGGAAGATAGAATCAGGATAGTTCCATGGATTCAAGCCGACATCATGTCTGTTCTGGATTCTGACCGGATTGTTGCGTTTGTTCACCACGGCGGGGGAAACTCATTTTTCGAAGGATGCAAGTTAGTCTTGATCAAGTGCACAAACTACACATTAGAGTTTATCTGACAGCTTCTAGGGTCGGTGTTCCCCAAGTCATATTGCCTCAATGGTTCGACACTTACGATTGCGCAACTCGAGTCGAATGGCTTGGGATCGGAGTTCATGGCAGCCGAGCTGTAGCTCCTGATATTGAAGCAGAGCAATTTTCAAAAGCTCTTCGCCGAGTCCTGACAGACGAGGACCTGAAGTGCCGTGCCAGAGCTGTTGGCGATCTTTGTCGGGAGGAAGGACGCGTCAATGCCTATCAGCAGATCCTCGAATTCTGCACAAAGTCCAAATCAGATTAATCTGCAGACAGAGGTGACTGCAAGCTACCAAGTAGTGGTACGGAGGGACCAGGATAAATTGAGAGGAGCATGATAGCCCGGTCGAGCGCGGACGTGTGGGAGGCAAGGGGCCAGGGGCCTCCATGGGTCTTTCATTTCTATATTGTGTTGCTGCAATCCGGCGCGACTGCGCACCTCCACGGTTGACCGCTGTCATGTAATTGAATAAGAATATAGGAACAATCATCTCCAACGGGCATTGCTCTCACGACAACTCTCTCAGAACCCGTTCAACGGCTTCTCTGGCTTGTTGTAGCTCATGGTCAACCTCGCCATTAGCGTGCCGTGACTTGACCTCGTAGTGCAGGGAAACGAGTTCCTTGGCCCTTTGCAGAGCTCCGAATTTAGAGTCTTGATGACTTGCGGTCACAGATTGATTCTTTTCAGCTCGCGTATCTTCAGAAGCCACCGTGACAAGAGCGAGGGCCTCCGTGTGTCCCTGATACGAATCAGCGCACGTGGATCTTCCTCACATCGACTTGAAATAGAGTGCCTCGGAGTCATGGACAAAACTTACACAAGCACGTAGCGAGGTAATATCGGATAAAATTTCTGCCACTTGCATCGAGAATGAGGTTGAATTGTTTGTGTTAATGCAGGTCTTTGCCAGTTGAACGAGGATGGAACTGGGTCCTCCGAAGGGTGGAAGGCTGCAAGGTGAGTGAGTGGGGCGCCAGAAGTGAACGCTACTAGTTGGCTTGGAGGGAAATTGTCTTGGCATTTGTGCCGTCTCCGAAGTCACTGAACCGTTCTCGACATCATGGATGGACAAGTCCTCATGTTCCTTCGTGGTTAAAGGCAAGATTGAGACTCACACCCAGATTCCAGTAAAGCAATCACATGAATCAGCGAATATTAGGCCGAAACAAGAAACTAAGGATAAAGCTCCTTAACATTGGCCAGTCTTGAGTCTTGACTACACTATCCATTTGAAACGCTGAACAAATGGATTCTGGTGAACTGGTACCTCTGATAAAAGAACAACGCGCGGCAATTGTCTAGTAGAGTGCCAATTCGCATGAAGAATGGAAAATCAATGGGTATCATGAGAAAGTGGACCGTTGAAAAGAGAACACAAGAAAGGAAACCAAAAGAAAAAGACATGGAAGCGAAAGATGGAAATCAAAGAGAGAAAGAAAATGAAACAAGTAATCGAAAACCGGACCATAGAGATGCTATGAATTTCCCAAACCCTCTTTCAATCCCGCCAAGCCGTTGCTCCTGAAGGGCGTCTTCCGCAGTGTCTCCACGGCCCATGACATTTGAACAGTTGCTGAAGTCATCCTGTATGATCCAGACAACTGGTGAAAGGGCCAGAGCCAAAGACTTTGACAATGAGGCTGTGATCCTCACAAGATGAGACGGGACATGATAATGTTCTCATGTAAGTTGACATATTAGAGTCGGTGTTTTGACTCAGTCTGTCCATCCCTTATGATCAGGAGGAACCTTGAATCGGACGACGGGTTCGAAGCCTTATGTGGCACGGAGTGGCTAAAGCAAAGTCCTCGGCAGGCGAGTGGGTGGTCTTGCGGCGACCGGTGTGATAGATGCAATGAGATAGATCGCTCTTCACTGCTCTTGGGCTGACTGCTCCGATCAGGCCAAGTCTTCCTCGGTGATGGGAGGCAAGGTCACAACGCGGTACTTGCAGGTGCCATCGGGTCTGATGAAGGCACCGTTGGCGGTGATCTGGTCACGAGCAATCTGCTGTTGGTGCGTGTATTGCTCCTCCATGAGGATCGACAGCACTTCGTGAGCGAGCCAGGTCCAATACCAGCCGGTCTTTCCGAGGGCGCAAGTGAGACGGCGCCGGAGCAGGTGGTCGTCAAGACCCGCCAGGAATTCGTGAATGAACTTCACGTCATCGGCTTGCCGAAGGCGGATCTGGTAACGGCGGAAAGCGCAGACGGCGTCGAAGTACCTCTGGAGTGATCGTCCGTTCTGGCGCATGACCGTATCGAGCTTCAGGGCGAGAGCAGAGCTAGCCTCCGAGGGTGAAAGTTGACCATCTCCGGGGTGGCTGTTGAAGGCCAGGGCAGGGCGTGGAATGCCGCTGAGAAGCCCATCTTGAGAGCCGGAGGAAGAGCCGGGGGAAGGTGACCGGGAGAGACTATCTGAGCCGCCGCTGAGGGAGGATGAAAGTGAAGCTGCACCTTCACTTACTTCATCTCCCGAGCAGATCCCTGGCAGATTGTGCAGGTTCTCAAGCTGGGCGATGCAGCTGATGAGAGCTTCATGGCCAAACCAGAAAACTGCGTCGCCCTCGTAGAGAGGGGCCAGGGTCCGAAGAAGCAAACCGCGAAGGTGACAAAGGCGGTGCTCCCCACCGCCGGGGACATCAGCCATGGCTGTCAACATTGAGGCGATGATGACAATAAGGTTGTTCAGAACCTTTGAGAGGACCGCATTAAGTAGGCCACTCTTCTTGAGCTGGTCTTTGATGCCCAGCAGGCGGGTGCTCAGGACGTCATTTTGGCGACGAAATTCGTACGACCAGAGAAGAGAGAGGGGGTATTGCCAGGAGGCAAAGGAGGAACGCGTCTTTCCAGTGTCGGCAGCCATGATTCTTGTCAAGCTTTCGTGAGGTGAAAGTCAGATAAGCTGTCGACGGTGCGGATGACGAATTGACAAAGTTGACAGAGAGCGAAGATGCTTCGTGTCAAGCGCGCGAGAGTGTAGAGTTGCGAATGTCCGTAAGTGCGAGGTTGCTCAGCGTCGAGTGGGTGAATGATGACGGTGGAACTGAGAGCCAGGAGACGGACGGAGAGAGAGAAGGAGAGAAAGAAGTGAGAGATGGGGGACGAAGAGCAATTTATATCCAGGAAGTGTGTGACATCGTGACTAGCCTGAAAAGGCTCAGCAGCCTGGGGAGGCAGCAAACAACTTCTCAATCAAGAAGAAAACCCTAATTAGGTACCTGTACAAGGCAGCGATGGTTGAGAACATCTACGCAACAGCAAATAAAGCATTCGTACTCGTATCTTATCTATCTAACTTGCACCACCTCAAAATGCTTCACTATTCTATAGGCTGCCGTCACGCCTGCAGGCAAACACCATATCCCGGGATTCGAAATGCTTATGCAATTTGACACCAGACGGGAATGTCTCATAGTCTTTTTGTAACTCAGCGATGTCTATGGGGAACCGGCATCATTTGAATCAAGTGAGATGAATCTCATCACAAGTGCCAGCACTATAGCCGGAGGTTTTGAGTAGTAATGACGAGGAACAAGCGCACACATATCAACAAATCGATCGTGTGGAATATGTGAGAGCACCATTGCCTAGGCAGGGCGAAGGGTCGGGAAAGGCCGCAAACAGTTTCCCGATTCGGGTGGAAGCAAGCCCTAAGTGACCAAGGTACTTGAACAAGGCAACAATGCCCATATACAATGGATGAGAGCAAACAAACCATCATTACTACCTACCTTAGGTAGCTCGACAAGGAAACAACTTTCGAAGAATATCCATCCATATCGGATAAACAATTATTTTTCATTATTGCGGTTCAAGGCCCAGAATATTTCGAAGACACCCGTGACATTCGCCAGCATGCAATTCAGGTAATTGACGACTTGATGCCAGTGATGGAACGCGTCGATCGTAGTCATGGACTATCTTCCGCGAATCAGTCATATCCACACGAGGTCGCAATCAAGACCAGATTGTTAAGTTTACTTGTTGATCATGTGGCACCATGAGGATAATTTGTAATCGTGAGGAAGAAGTCATATTTTGGCCCGATCTATGTGATTAAGTACGAGAAAGCGGCATCCTTAACCAACCAGAGCGAGTTAGATACAAAGGGAAGCGGGAGAATCAGTGCGGGGACGAGGAATGAAAAAACCGCGAGAGCATAAAGAAGCGTGAAAATATCACGCCTTCGTGACGTGTAGGAAAGGGTGGGACATAGAAAAAGCCTATTGCCTCCTAGAAGATGACATGGCCGATCCTGAAGATGGGTCATGGAGAATGGTCCCATTGCATACCAAAAACCTCCGGGAAACAAAAAGCCACTTTTGACGCAGTTTCTGCGATCATCAAATCCGCATCAAAATATCATGAAAAGTTAGGGCGTTTAGATGAGGTCAGCGACGTTCATGGGCATCTCCTCGATCTGGGTGCTGTAGAACTGCTCGATCTCACGGAGCATGCGAACATCGTCAGCGGTGACGAAGTTGATGGCAACACCCTTACGACCGAAACGACCACCACGACCAATACGGTGAATGTAGTTCTCACGGTTGGCGGGGAGATCATAGTTGATAACCAGAGAAACCTGCTGGACATCGATACCACGGGCAAGGAGATCGGTGGCGATGAGGACACGGGAAGAACCGGAACGGAACTCCTTCATGATAACATCACTATTCACCAAGAGGATTAGTACATCGTACAGAAAGCTATAAGGTGAATTCAAGGAACAACATACCGCTGGCCCTGCTCCATATCACCGTGCATAGCAGAGACGGTGAAGTCACGAGCAGTGAGCTTGTCGGTGAGCCAGTCGACCTTTCTGCGGGTGTTGCAGAAGATGACAGCCTGGGTAATTGTGACAGTCTCGTAGAGATCGGACAGGGTGTCAAGCTTCCACTCCTCCTTCTCGACAGCAATGTAGAACTGCTTGATACCCTCAAGGGTAAGTTCCTGCTTCTTGACCAGGATACGGACGGGGTCACGCATGAACTTGGTGGTGACCTCGAGGACATCCTGGGGCATGGTGGCAGACAGGAGGGTGACCTGGGTGGACTGAGGGAGCAGCTGGAAGATGTCGTAGATCTGCTCGGTGAAACCACGCTGTAGAAAGAAAGGGGGTTAATATCTCGAATGAGGGAACGAATGGCCACAAAGTGAGTACTTACGGACAACATCTCATCGGCCTCGTCAAGGATGAACAGCTTCATGTGGTCGGTCTTGAGGACGCGGCGCTGGATCATATCCTGGACACGACCGGGGGTACCGACGACGACCTGGGGACCGTCACGCAGAGCGTTCATGTCCTCACGGACGTTGGTACCACCGATACAGGCGTGGCACTCGAGGGTCATGAAGTCACCAATGGCAACAACGACCTTCTGGATCTGCTGGGCCAGCTCACGGGTGGGGGCGAGGATGAGGGCCTGGCAAGCCTTGAGGTTGGGGTCGATCTTCTGGAGAGCAGAGATGGAGAAAGTGGCGGTCTTTCCGGTACCAGACTGGGCCTGGGCGATAACATCATTGCCTGACAGGGTCGTGTTAGTCTAAATTGTTGGACAAGGAATGGATCCTGAAAGTAGATCAAGACAACAAAGGACGACTCACCCTTGATGATGGGCATGATAGCGCGCTGCTGAATAGCAGAGGGGCGCTCGAAACCGTAAGCGTAGACACCTATTCGGTCAGGTTAGTGGATTTCCCAGTAGCCCCGCCACGGGCGGGATGTTGGTCCACCCCACGAAAGGATTCACATACCGCGAAGCAGCTCAGGCTTCAGGTCCATAGCATCGAAAGAGTCGGTAACCTCATCGTAGTTCGACTCGATCTGACCTGTAGGATGGCGAAGAGAATCCATGTTAGTGATCTTCAGTCAAAATATCGTCTTCTCGTTTCGACAGCTGGCGTGGGTGCGGGAGATGTCCAAGAACGATGAGAAAGGGAAGTCTGGTCGTGCAGTGACCACGGATGGATATTTCGAAGAGAAGCGGAAGTAAGGCGACAGTACATACCTTCCTGGAGGTCCTCGAGACCCTTGTCGGCCGACATGATTGTGATAAGAGATGTTTGATCACAGGCGACTCTCCGCTGTGATCGGGTGGGGTGACGAAAAGCGAACGGGCCCTGGGCGGGAAAGTTCGCGAGCGAGTGTCGTAAGTCTAGTATCAAGGCTCTTCAAGTTTGAAGAGCGCACGAGATACTAGGAAATGGGTGAAATATGGTTGTTGATATTAGATCACAAAAGGGTGGGAGAAGAGAGAAAGGAAAATTTCCTCAGCGGATCGTGCCTTTTGCTCCAACGCTTTTTTTTTTCGCGGGTGCGCAAAAGGTCACCGCCTACCCAGTACGGTGGTCCTGTGCACGGGCCTCTCGCAAGTGGCTCTTGGGGAAGATTCGACAGAACAATAAAATGATGGCAGTTGTTGATTTTCTTTCTTTTTACCGACGAGGCAGTCCAGAAATCGTTTCCTTGAAAGAGGCTTTCAGGCAGTGCCGTTTCGGCCCAATCCTGCAATCTTGAAGTACGGCCAAGTGATTGTTGCGTCCTTCGAGCAGCCGGTGGGATTTTTTTTCTTTTTCCACTTTTTATCTATCAGAGCCCTAAAGGTTCAAAGTGGCGGACAATGCCTGACATCACAACCCTGCCAATCCATTCGTCGGTACTGGATGACCAAGAAGGCAACGAAGCCATTCCGAGCCATCCACTCGGTGTCAAGCCGACCGGAAACGCGCTACTGGCCTCATGGAGCCTGCGCGACCATATCGGTACTTTTCAACATCTGCCCGACGAGTTGTTGTTGGAGTTGCTAGAATACTTGAATGGATCCGATCTGCTAAGCCTTGGACGCACGTGCAAGGCGTTTTACGCATTCACACGTGCGGAAGAGTTGTGGAAAACTCTCTTCATCGGGTAAGAAGCTACTCCGAGAAATTCTATAGTTCCCTTTATCCCACGTCAAAGTCCAACTGAGGGACGTATCGTTTGGCGTCGAGTCGAAGTCAACAAACGTGGAATCAAGACCGGCCCACGATTTTACAGCTTCACCACCTGGATTGGCGTCAAGCGTAACCATTACTGACTGATGTCACAGATCTCCTCCAGATGAGTTCACATGGAGAGGAACGTGGCGCTCAACTTACCTCAATTTACCTCCTTCAAAAGTTCCAGTGATCGACTGTTCAGATCTTTACTCGGACGTTCTCTATCGCCCTTTTAACTGCGCTCATATTTCCCTTGAACCCTACGTGACCAAAATACCAACACGCAACCAAATCCCTCGCTTGCCAGACCTTTCCCCAGAAGAATTTCATGCGCAGTGGGCCGACAGACCTTTTATTTTGACTGAGCCTGTCAAGGCCTGGCCCGTTTTTAGTGATTGGTCAATCGGGTCCCTGCTTTCTCGCCATGGAAAGGAAAAGTTCCGCGCAGAGGCTGTTGACTGGCCTCTGACAACCTACAGAGACTACATGGCGGACAATGCCGACGAGAGTCCGCTGTATCTGTTCGACCGTGCCTTCGTGTCAAAAATGGGTCTCGCCGTGGGCCCGCCCGAGTCGACTCCCGATGCCGCATACTGGCCGCCTGCATGCTTTGCTGAGGATTTCTTTTCTGTTCTCGGTCAGGACCGTCCAGACCATCAGTGGATGATTGTAGGCCCTGAGCGCTCAGGAAGCAAATTCCACAAGGACCCGAACGCAACTAGCGCCTGGAACGCAGTCTTGCGTGGTCTCAAGTACTGGATCATGTTTCCATCTGGTGACAAGCGGCCTCCACCTCCCGGTGTATTCGTTTCTGATGACCAGAGCGAGGTCACATCGCCGTTGAGCATTGCCGAGTGGCTGCTCAACTTCCATGCAGAGGCTCGACGCACCCCGGGCTGTATGGAAGGCGTTTGCGGCGAAGGAGAGATAATACACGTACCCTCGGGATGGTGGCATCTTGTGGTTAACCTAGAGTCGTCTATTGCGCTCACGCAGAATTTTGTGCCTCGCGCGCACATCACCGCCGCCCTGGACTTCCTGGCCAATAAGCCGGACCAGGTCTCTGGGTTCCGAAAGAACGTGGAAAATCCTTATGAGAACTTTGTCAATGGCATGCGAAAGGCTCATCCGGAGCTCTTATCGCAAGGTCTGGAAGAACTGCAGAAAAAAGCCGACAGCAAAAAACGGAAGTGGGAAGAGATTGTCCATGGTAAAAGTGAACAAGACGAACATACTTCGGGAGGCTTCAGCTTCGGCTTTGGCGATGACAGTGATGTCGAGGTTCCTTGAACCTGACCTACACACGAATGATTTACTGGATAATACACGAGACCCGTGAAGCGCGATCAGATTACATATGCCTAGGCATACAGGGATCTATTGAGTCAAACAAGTACTCCATCATCAGGCTCCACTATGCGCGAGCCATTTCAGTGGCAGGCGATAGACTTGGTTGCTGGAGCATCCTCGGCAAAAACCAGGTGTCCCACGAATGCACCGACAGCAACCGCGAGCATGACCATGCCATTGTACGTCATGAATAGGAGCCTGACCAGAGGGGAAAGAGTGGCGCGTCAGCATTGTCGCTTTGATGCAAAGTTGACTGGACTAGCACTCGACTTACATGATGAAAAAGCTGTAGAAGACTTGGACGGCATACAGCGCGGCCAGAACGAGCTTCCCTCGGCGTGCAAGCGCACTTCTACTGTCCCTCCCTACAATCAATGGTGAGCCTTCGGTTTGAACTTCGTGGGCGTTGAGTGCCGTTGGGCCCGGAATTTCATCCACTGCCGAGCAAGGAATCAATGAACAAGCTCGCCAAAGTAGGAAGGAGACTCCCAGCCTAGAGCCAAAGAAGCTTCAGACTGCTATCACGGTGCAGCACAGCTATGTATTGTATCCAGGCCACCACATGGCAAGCAGACGGCGAAAATCCATACTACTTTTAATTAACAACATACCTCCACCTGTATTTGTCGATACTGCAATCGCATTCAATCTTTGGTTGTGGCGTGTCTCGTATTTGCGGGTTGCGTGTCGAACCCCTTCGTAACCAGCCGTGAGGAGAACGATGAGTATAAGAGAAAGAATAAAAGAGACGGGTCCGGTGATGCGCCACTGGCGGAAAATGATGCACAGATTCTTCGAGGACCAAGTAAAGATCATCTATCAAATCGACAGAAGCTTCATTAGCCAAGTACACGAACAGAGTGAGCTTGAAATCAGAGAACTGACATTCATGCTGCATTGTCCCATATCCATATCGCCATGGTCCATGCCGCCATGATCCATACCACCGTGATCCATGTGCATCGAGTGATCCATTGAGTAAAAGCTGTGGTAATAATCGACCCAGGTATCCAACTGCAAGTATTCCCTGATCAGTCAGTTTCCAAGATGAGTATGATCCTCGTGTTGCTGCAAGTGATCGGCGTGGGGGGGATCAATATCACACAAGATGTAACACGGGCGGGCGTGCAAACCAGACAAACTCCGATAAGAGCGGGCACAATTATCCATGCCATCCCTCCGGCTTAGACCAGCCAGACAATACACAGCTTTAAGCCTCGCAGTCCCGCAGCTCACTTTCTCCGACGGCCGCAGCCAGTCCGCACTGTCGCCGCATTTCGTCTCTACTGCTCTGTCTGCGCCCCCTACACTTCGCGTCACACTTACACCTCTCCTATTTGAAATCGGGGTTTCGAAGATCCCTCGACATGGCCGAGACCGCTCCAGCCCAGGCCGCTGTGCCCGTTGCCAGCGCGCCCGCAACCACAGCTCCCGCGAACGGAGCCACGACGGCCACTGCCAATGCGCCGAATGAGCAAAATACAGCGAATAGAGGACTACCATACTACGAGAAACTCAGACGGGATCTACGCGACACAATACAAAAGAAGCGGCTGATGGACAAGAGCATGGTGAGTAAAATCGCGTCGCGCGCAAACCCACCCGAGATCGACGAGGATGCGATTGTGAGGTTATGCTCGAAAATACCCCATGAGCGTCGTCCTACCAGCATTGCACATATTCGATTTTCATGTGCTGGGGCCGAACCACAAATCCAAGTGCGACAAGCGCGAGACTGATACGTGACGCAAATAGGCTCAGCTCGAAGACCAGATCTTTCGATTCGAACAAACGTATCTCGAAGAGACGACGGCAGGCAATATTATCAGAGGGTTCGACAACTATATCAAGGGATCATCGAGCGGGTCCGGTCTGGGAGCGTCAGGACTCAGTCTGGGCTCGGGTGCCGGAGCACGGCGAAAGGCACAGGTTACAGATTCGGACCGGGTCTTTTCACGAAGCTCGGCCAGCTTCACCTTGGTACGTCACAGTCACCCGGGGAGGCGGATTAGAAAGTCTCTGGAGTGCTAATGCTTTTTGCTATGACAGGATTCCCCCGGTCCTTCCTCGGCTTTGAACACGCCATCCCAAGCCGCGACCCCAACCTCCACGGCTGGCGGAAACGCCCCGTCTAATAAGAGCAATGGCGGTGACTCAGGGACAGCTTCTAAGGCTGGAGGTAGTGGCGGCGCCTCCAAGAATAAGAAGAAATCCAGTGGGGGGTCAAAGAATACCAAGGGAAAGAATCAGGCCGAGGAGCTCTCGGATGACGCAGATTCTAAACCGCCAATTAAACGCTTGAAGGTCAGTTATGGGCGGGATTAGATGGTTGTGTCTCCTGTGATTTGTACGATATTCGAAAATCTTTTCTATTTAAAGCGAAGGGGGGCGTCAAAGATCTCATTCAATACCACGGCGTTCAGTTGGTGATGGAATAAGGGATGAACCGCGGAGAACAGCGGGCTCGGTTTACCTCGATTGCCCAACATGTACATTATGACTTTGCAAAACCATCTTTCTACTTTTCACATCCATGGAACACGATGAATTGAGACTAGGGATCTCGTAATGCCTTGTTCACAAATGTATTGAAAGGGGAGCCAAAAAAAATCTCAATTAGTGGCAAGAGTTGCATATCATTGATCTCCTTCCCCGTATGGACCCAAGAAAAATACTCAAAGTTGCAGACGATAGGTTCCGACCTCGAACGCTCTCAATTCAACGTCCACAGAGACTGTTGTATCCTTGGCCTTCAGAATCTTCAGTTCTTCTTGGTCGTCCTCGAGAATATTGCACTTCCAAACACGCTTGATAGGAAGCGAGCTATGGATCGAGGCACGAGCTTTACCACCCATGGACTCATATGCACGCAGGATAATACTCTGACCTGGGCGTGTCGAAAGTCCGCCCGTGGAAACATCCTCATCATCCTCGCCACGTTTGACAGCATCCATGATGATGGATGTATTACCTTGCACCGACAAAGCACTGAAAGCGGCCTTGCACTTTGAAGCTTCGGCATCTCCCTGCTCGATAACTAAGGGGTGGTTGAAGTTGTAGCCAGCTCGCACGGTGCGGACATCAAGATTACCAGAGTGAGGAAGCATGGCGTATCGGATGTGGTGTCGACCCATGTCTGCATGAGCGTCTGGTGCTTTGGGAGCACGAAGCAGAGAAAGTCGCATCAGGTTCCCGCAGGTGGCAAAGCCATACTTGGAATCATTCAGAATGGAGACGCCGTAGCCGTACTCCGAAAGGTCAGCCCACTTGTGACAACAAACCTCGAACTTGGCCATATCCCAGCTTGAATTTGAAGTAAAGTCAGTCACGCCCTCATTTACCAAAAAAATGACTCTTTACATACCTTGTGTTATAGTGAGTCGGACGTCGCACGATACCATATTGAGTTTCGTATGAAGCTTCCGTGTTGGTCACATCAACGGGGAATTCAACCTTGAGGAACTTCATCGTTTCATGCCACACGACCTCGCTCTCGAATTCGACTAGCGAAGGATCCGATGAGACAGAGGCTGAGAGACTAATCGTTGTCTTGACCCAGCTCTTGTCACTGATCTTGGTTTCGGTCACAACACTGACGCGGTTGGGGTCATTCTCAGCGATAGCAGTCTTGGTTGATTTGAGCTCTTTTCGTGACTCCAAGTGGAAAACTTCCACGTCCCAAGCCTGCCAATACAATGGTTTATCGTCGAAGATAACAAGCTGCCCAGCCTTTCCACCTTTTGGAATCACCTCTCTCTGGGCATCGACATCAAAGAGGGAGACGATAACGCCGTCCTGAATATCGACCTTGAGCTTGCCATTCTGCAAACGGAAAACGCCAGGCTGGACTTCGGACACGATTGCTCGGTTTGTGGCACTCAACTGCACAGGTTTACATTGGATCAAGCCCGTCGAGCCGTCAACCAAAGCATACTTGGAGCCGTGAGAGGCTATCAGGGATGCAGGAACCTTGACTACTTCCGAACGTGGCCATGGTAGCGTGTTCAGTGCCATTAGCGCCTGCTTCTTGCAGACTCCCAAGGCAGCTAGAGCTTCTCTGCGTAGCTTTTGCCCCGTTTCGAATATCTCAGCATAAAGCTTGTTAGAATCGTCGTAGCACATTTCAATGGAGCTACCCGGAAGGCAGTCATGGAACTGGCAGAGCAAGGTTCCCTCCCACATCATGTCGATTTCCTTTTTCGGATACTTGTACTTCTTGTCAGAGCCACGAATAGTGGCCAGGGTGGCCAAAAGCTCAATCTCTCGAAGCAAGAACTCGGACTTGCGATTGTTCCGCTTATTGTTTGCCTGAGTGGTGTAGGTACCGCGATGCAGCTCGAAGTACAGTTCGCCGTACCATGTCGCGAAATTGGTACCGTTGGCAGCCTTTTGCTCCAGCCTCTCAAAGAAGTCGTCTACCGAGTCACCCATCTTGACCCTGGGCAATGAACCGATTCTATCGCTCAAACCGCGGCATCGACGAAGCTTTTCCAGATGACCGAAAGTTGGCCCACCACCACCATCTCCTTTGCCAAAAACTAGCAGGGAGGTCTTGTCTTGGTCCATCGACTTGTGCTGCGTGATACTGCGCTTAACGTCGCCGAAATGAGCTTCGGCCGTGTAGGTCTCTGATGGCGGCATGTGGCACATGACCTGACTACCATCAAGCGCGACCCATTGGAAGGTGGTGTGCGGGAAATTGTTGATGTTGTTCCAGCTCAGTTTCTGTGTAAAGAAACGGCTCATGCCAGCGAGTCGGCAAATTTGAGGAATCTGCGTCGAATAGCCGAAGGTGTCTGGCAGCCAAAAGGTAGTCGCCCGTTTGCCGAATCGGCTCTCAAAGAATCGCTGCCCGTACAGGAATTGGCGAACAAGCGACTCGCCGCTCGGCATGTTTGTATCGTGCTCGACCCAGCTGCCACCAATTGGCTGGAAGT
The DNA here is from genome assembly GCA_014839625.1 of Penicillium ucsense. Taxonomy (NCBI): domain Eukaryota; kingdom Fungi; phylum Ascomycota; class Eurotiomycetes; order Eurotiales; family Aspergillaceae; genus Penicillium; species Penicillium ucsense. The sequence goes on along the minus strand of WIWV01000106.1, from coordinate 11,805 downwards.
GGCCCTTACGAACCCAACGCTTCACACGGTCAAAGACGGAGGGATAGTACTGCTCGAGCCATTTGAATTGTTGAGCTTGTGATACAGCAAATCGGTGCTCTGGATAACGATCCATCAAGTCGCACTGGTTGGACCACGATCTCGCGACCTTGCGCTTGGTCTCTGCCCATGGCCAAAGCCAGCAGGTGTCGATGTGACACTGTCCAATGGCGAAGACATATGGATCTGTATCTTCTGCGTAGACGTCGGATGAATCAACTGCGTCACCGAGATATTCCTGTGCAATTTTTCGGGCCTCCTTGATTGATTCTTGACTCCCATCGCCCGCAATGAAAGCGTCCATCATTGCGTTGGCAACCACATTGGCTTGATGGGCTTCCCAAGAATCACCTGGAAACTCACGGGCAGCATCCCCGATGATCCAAAAGTCATAATAGAGGGCCCGGGCCTCCAAATTGACAGCCACAATCTGTGCCTTGCTGAGCTGGTAGTATTTGTTGGGATTTGGTGGCTGAATAGAATCCCCTCCCGGAGCGTTACCAAACATGCCATTGCATGCCATTTCGATGTAGAAGACGTGAGTCTCGCCGTCACGCCAGGCATCGGGGAGGATCCATTCAGTCCGCTCTCCACCGCCGGTCAGTCCTTGTAATGGATGTCCTTCCTTGGTCCAGACCATTCCCTCGTTGTTGGCATCCCAGTGAAACTCCAAACGTTCTTTTTTGAGCAGGTGAGAGGGCACCGTCAAATGGATTCGAAACCAATGAGTCGACCAGCTGGGGCCAAACGACTCGCCCACCTTGGTCGGTCTGAAGTCATGGGAGGTGGCATCGTCAAAGGTCGGGCGCTCCAGATCCGGGACCGAATACACGGACAGCTTGACGTGCTCCTCGTCGGAGACCACAGCCTCGTAGTACTTGGACACTAGATTCTGTCCTTCATACTGGCCATTTGCTGTGAACTGGCGAAGCCGTTCCGTGTAGATTCGATTAATTCGCTGCCCAACTGGACGCTCTGCGAGCTGTGGCAGCGACCGCGAGGCCAGAGTGGGGACGATATGCGGAGCTTCTCCACCCATGGCTGTGAAGATGTGGGTGAACAAGAGGAGATCGATCTTGATCTCGCGCACTGTGAGGAATGAGAATGGCAAGGAGAAGCAAGATCTAGCGAATTGTTACAGTGTTCTGCAGCAGAGCGTCGAAGACCGAGTTGGGCGACTGGGATGTCGATAGAGCCAGAGTAATGGAGGAAGGAAGGAATGCATCTTGGCTAAATGCGGAGAAGCTGGTGTGACCTCACCCCGCAGCATCCACTTTTCGATCTGCAGCGGGATCCAATGGATCTCGCACAGACATTGTTTATGATGAATGAAAAATCGGTTTTATACAATTTTCTTACCTTTGAATCGACCTAATTGACTATAAAAATCGTCAAAGGAGACACAGTGGTTCAAAGTTGGCTATTGGCAGTATTGAATTAGTTGAGAAGTTCGGGCCAGGCTGTCTTCTAGTCCTGGAATTCGGCTTCACCCTCATGGGAACCGTTTATAGCTCGATCGATTGTTCGCACAACACCGATTTGAGTTGATTGTAGCTGGAGAGAGATGAAATTTGAGGAGATATTTTTGCATTATTGCCTCATCTCAAGCTTGGACAATCAAGTACTGGTCAGATAAACCCTCAAGTGGCTTCAAGGTTGCGTTCGGGTGGAGGTTATCATAATGGCTAGGTGGATATACATGAGTGTAATCGAACACCCTTTTGCACGCATTGAGAATGAAATATGTACTTCGAGTTTCACTCTGGGCGCAGCAAATGAGGTTTTCATCGTGGTCATCCAGATGTCTTTTTGCTACTCCTCTGGGCTTTTTCTCTACTTGTTTGACTCCGCTTTTTACCACCGCCTTGACTGCTCCGGTTACTTCTCGCCTTGCTCCTCTCTCTGTACAAATCATCCTTAATCTCGAGTCAGGTGCCTTCACTTGATAACACCACAACCGGCGAATACACTACATACAAACTGTGCTGTGTTGAAGTACGCCTATCATAAACTGGAACGTTATCGCCCACTGTAGTCGGGCTTTGGTCACGTGGATCTAAAGTCGAAAACGTGGTTTCCAATTTTGGTTCATATGTCAGACACCCAGCTTCACTAGAATACTATCTTCATCGAATACAAACACGTACCCTATTGTATCTGACCACTACAATCTTTGCCACTTCTCTGATGACTGGCTGGTAGGAGATTCATGATACCAACATATGGAGTATGATAGGACGAATGACATCATTTCCGCATAAGCTTGGGACGATTCTAGGTATTGTGACAGCGTTTGGCCACTCTTGCGAGTATAAAAGACTAAGCTTGCGCCTTAGATACTGGACTGCGTGTTATGTTCTGAGAGTGACTTCCAATCGAATCGCATGAATGATGAGGAGTTTTATGGATCACGGTACATTGTCTTGTCAGAAGAAGCTACACTCGAAAAGTACATATTTGAAGATATTTCTGTTCCCCAGACTCTTGCTATCAGTCACAAATCGGTTGTAAAATCTACCGAAAGATTTCTTCACGTCTGGTCTCGCTCGAAGACGGAATCGCAAACTGATCAAGCTGTATACCTATAGGTCACAGCGTATATTAAGCTTCAGCGTAGAGTCAGAAAGCGCTTCTAGAGTGTCGACAGGATGCGATGCATAGGTCTGAATAAGGAGCTGGCCCATGTCACACTGGTATAAGACACGATTCATGGAATCCTGCACCTCCTTAGTAGCCGGCGTCCAGAACTATGCGACGGCCCCATATGCATGGAAGTAATTGCCGGTTCATGGAGTACCCATAGCTTCATTCTAAGTTTGTGGAGCCTGGTGTGACAACTTACTGGGCAGACGATGAGCCTGTGACCTACCTAGTACCACGGGCACGAGATTGCAGTTGGCGAACTTCCATGTATGTTGCATCTGGAAGAAGCTATGCAGCCATGTGTCTTGTGCATACTACTTCAACCGGTGAGTCAAGATGATCGTATATGTCCTTCGTTCCAAATTTTATGCTCGGACTAATACCTTGTTGAAGAAAAATGACGAGACTCTAGTAGGGCTGAGATCCTCTCCCGACGGGTCGTGCCGATGCTCCAGTTACCAGACGATGGTCTAGAGTGAGCCTGCAACAAGAGCCGCTGATCGCTGAGTTTGTAGAGAATCTCGTGGTATTTCAGGCTAATTCATGGATGACCAAGTGGACCGGGACAAACTCGCGCTGAATAGTCATCTCCTCGGGTTGGATATTCCCCAAACCCGTTTGCTACGGTCAACAGATAGAAGACTTTTCTCTACGACTTGGAGTTTGGAGATTTAAGAACATGCACGAAGTATGAGAAAGGGTCCGTTACGGTGATGTACAGTTGTAGTAAGTGGATCTCATCCGCCTTCTGCTTCTGCTTTCTGGTCCGGGCGTTTGCGGGGAACGGCGGCCTCCGGAAAAGTCTCAAGCAAATCATCTCCAGAACATCTTTTCAGGTGGAAAAACACGCCGTTTATGGTCCCTTTCATACCTGACATCGATGACAATTGTCATTCCGTGGGGATACAGTTTTGGGCAGACATGAAGCCGTCGGCTATTCCTTCCTCCTCCGAGGTTGATTCCCACCTGGCGATTCGCAGACTGCCTTACCTTGATGCAGCGCACCGGACACGATCTAGATCACATGGACCTTGATCTCAGGACCGACAAATAGCTTGCGTCTCCTTTTCGAAGTCGCATCCTCGCCATCCCACCATAAAAGCAAAATACGAAGTGACGAACATACGTAAGAACTTGCATGCCATGCGCAGTGCACACGGGGTCTGGACCATTCCGTCAGACACGAACTCGAACAAGCGTTGGAAATGGTTACGGCTCTACCCGCATCCTACCATGACTCCGGATTTCCTCTTGATATCCATCTGATCCGCATGGACCACCACCGCCTCCACCAGACTACAAGGCCTTTCGCTACCCAATCAATGTTACGTCGAATGTGTCATAACTTCCTATTCTGGGCCGGGCAGTGGGCTGCACGACCGGATCTCGCCGTAGGGTGGTGCTCACATGCACGGTGGGTCTTTTCCGAGTAGAAGAGGGATCCGGGCTATTGCCGGGGTTGATCCTGTGTGCATATAGAGATCTCAATCATCTCCTCGATCATTCCAAATCCCGAGGGCAATAGGAAATAGCCAAGGTTACCCAGGCTGGATACGTCAACGTGTCTATCTCTCTATCCCCGAGGATCGGGGCCCTGGAGCTTTGAAGCTCTGCTATTCAACGCGTCGTTGATCTACTTCGACAACAGTGTCAAAGACACCGGAGCCTGGGAAAGCCGAGGCCGGCAATATCTGAGACTGAAGTCTTAGGAGACTCTCCGATAAAATGGCATCTGCCACCAAGATGGTCGAACTCCAGCAGATTAAAGGCCCCTCTGAGCCCTATGATCCCATCTTGATATCCGACTCGCAAAGCTCAACACCAATCTGCTCACAATTACTCCATGACCACGTCCTCATGCCATCTCCATTTTCCGCCACCACGACTCCCATACTAGACAACGGGGAAATCGTCCGGGGACCACCGCGGCACGTACACAATTCTCAAGACCAGGACCTCCAACGCACTCGACGACCTCGGGCAATCGCCAACCCGGCTCCATTGGGACTCTGTGCATTTGGGCTGACAGCTTTCGTATCGAACATGATGAACGTGCGGCTGGGGTTGTCGATTGCCGCGGAGAATGTGGCATCTGCGTTGATCTACGGCGGAGCGGTCCAGTTGATGGTGGGCATGTGGTATGTCATCCAACACCGACGAGAACGTCGACAATGATCATGATCACCCATCTTAGATCGACGTGCATTCTCCTGCTCGGGCGCAGGGTAGGAGCATTCATTCACTGACCCGTGCTCACTTCCTGCAGGGAGATATACGTCGGAAACACCTTTAGTGCCACGTCCTTTGGATCATACGGTGCTTACTGGATATCCTTCGGCTTACTCTCGAATCTCGAGAAAAACGACTACGTCCCGGCATACGACTCGGTCTGTCAAAAGGAGACTCTAATGGGGATTTTTCTAATGGTACGTACAAAAGATATCATTCCGACTACCTAAGCTCTGTCCAAGTCGAACCTCCTACCCTCCAACATCTTATGATATCTTCCCTTTTCAAAAAGAAAGAACGACGTATGGAAAGCCCATTCTTTCCTCAACCATATCCACTTCCCTCCCATTTCCAAATTCCATCCCCAGCCAAGCAAATCCACCTCGAACGCCCAAGCCCCCCTCAATCTCCCCTCAATCTTCCCCCACGAGCCAGACTTGACCACTCACCATCTCCACACAACAGGCCTGGTTCACCCTAACAACCCTCCTCCTCCTCTGCACCCTCAAAACCAACCTCGCCACCTTCCTCCTCTTCCTCTTCCTCGACCTCAACTACCTCTTCCTAGCCATCGCCCATCTCCACTGCACCCCTTCCACCGCAGACACCCACCCACCTCAACATCTCCCGGCCGCGCTCCTGAAGACCGGCGGCTCCTTCGGCCTGCTGGCCGCCCTGGCGGCGTGGTATAATGCGTTTGCGGGGATTTTCGATGCGCGGACGGGCTTTTTCGATCTGCCGGTGGGGGTGTTTCCGTGGGCTGAGGATGGGGATGGGACGGGCAGAGGTAGGAAGACGGGGAGGGGGAGAGGGAGAGGGAGGGGAAGAGACGGGGTGGTGCTTGGGTGATGGGGTTCGGGTTGGTTCCGGCGGGCCTTATCAACGTGGGTTGAAACGCCTGTCTTGGGTAAAGTTGGAGTGGGATTTTCGAGTATATCCATGTCGGCATGTATGGTGGTGGTGCTTCCACCTATGTTCAAGAGTAAAGCACGGACGATTCATACAAATACCATATATACTATATACTATCGCATCGTCCAGATAGGCCAAGCTTACCACCTAGTCACCTTCAGGACTCAGGAGACAAGGAGCTACAGTAAATAGTCAGACTCGAAAAAACATGCATGTCGTGCGCCGACAAGCTACAATAACGATCCGTGGACATCACCAACACAATCAGACAGAATTGATTACCCGTGCTTCGAATCTCGATCAGCGCCCATCGCAACATATAGAAGTGAGAAACAATGCAAACGCCGTATCCATGTCCGTTCCATCTGCCATGCCCACCCTCACACCCTAGACAAAAAAAACTTGCTAACTCAATCTGTAGTCAACGCCAAGGGCGCACAGAGGTGTGCATCGAAAGAATGAAATCAGAAGGGTGTCGTTCGAAAAAAAGGGGAGTCGCCGGAGATCCTGCTTGGCTCAAATGCGAAATCCAGAATCATAAGAGTCGTCGGTATGCACTCAAAGTGCCCAGTAAATGCATAGCAGAGAAGAAAGGGTAGAAAATAAAACAAGGTCATGCAAGAGACATGAGGAAGAAATCACTCCAAAGAAGTAAACGAGACGAACCACGAAGGAAGAAAACAAGAACAAAAGAAACCTGTCAAGGTGCTTCGCAATCAAACCCAAGCAGACTCAGACTGCATATAGGTGTGTGGATCCACAGGCCCAATCAACTTGATTTGAGCCTTCAGCTGCTCCCGGCGCCGTTCATCCTTGGAAATCTTCTTCTTGGCGCCTTCCAGCGTCAAGGCCACAGCACTTCTTCCATGATGGGCGCCAAACCCATCGCGAGGAACACTCTGCGAGAAAAGCTTCAACCCCGGGGAATGCGGCGGAGTCAAGGTACTTGGAGCCGGGAATTGGCCAGTGATCGGTGAGGATGGATTGGAGCAGGAGGTCTTTGATCTGGACTTCTTGGGAGTGTCCCAGATCGCAGGCCCGTATCGTTGGTAATCCGTCATGGGCACGGCGAGTTGTTTGGGCCGCGGTGGGAACGAGCGCGGACTTTTGGGGCTGGGAGGAAGGTCGTTGCTGCTGGAGGAGGTGGTGATGGACAATGCTTGCAGTTGAACAGCAATGTCATTTTTAGGTCGGTACTGAACGTTCTCGAGCGGCTTCGGGTACACCTCGGCCTCGAGCTGCTCTACCGGCGCAGTAGATGGACGAGGCAAGACCTCCCTCGTCTTGTGTTCGGACGAGTCCCGCGAGAGCGTGCGGTGCACATAGGTCTTGATGGAATCGCGCATGCCAAAGGCCAACCCCAGCCCGGCTCGATCCAGCGACTGCCACTTTCGACGCTTCGATACATTCAAGCGACCGTCTTTTCGCCGCGATTTGGTCGCTCGGGGGCCAGTCGTGCTCCCGCGGCTCCCTGATTGAGCGGCCGAGGGGGCCAATTCGGGGAAGAAATCCCACTTCTTCTCCCGGAAATAGTGATTGGTGCCACCCCGGGTCTGCGTCTGCGTCTGCGACCATTGAGAGTAGCGTCCATAGGGAACATCGGATTTGGAGGTCAGCGATCGTCCCACAGGAACAGCCCCCGAGATCCTCCCCAATCCTTCCTCATTGTCATCCTCACCGTCGTCATCCTCCTCCTCCTCCTCCTCAACAACTCCTTGCACTTCATCATCGTCGTCCTCCTCGTCCTCTTCTTCTTCCTCACTATTCTCACCAGCCAATCTCGCTCGGTGGCTTAGAGACAGAATGGAGTCCGTGCGGGATCGAATCTCCTCCACGGTGGTTGGCGGAGAAGGGGAGTGGATCAGACCCAGGCTAATGTAGTCCGGGCCTGGATTGGAGTTTGCGGGGGCGTGACGATCAACCGTGTCGTCATAGTCGTCAGAATCCGTACTCACGAAGATGGGATAGCACTCGGACGCATGGCGGGGGTCACTGGACCGATCGCGCAGACTCTCCGAGATGCTCTCATGGTCGTCGTCGTCGCTCTCGCTGTCACTCGAGTCACTCCACATGATGGAGATTTCCGGTTCGTCAAATAAGATCGGTCGTGCTGGTAAGGGTTTATTGAGGGCAATGTCGTAGCGGTGGGATCCATAATGTGTTGGCGGGAAGAAGTCTGTGTGATGGGAGGGAAAGCTCGTGGCGGAGTCGTGTGTCGTCGTGGTGGTGGTGGTGATGATGTTGGTGGTGGATGTTGATGTTGATGTGGCGTTGTAGGTGGTAGCGGGTAAGGTTGGCGGGATCACTTGCTCGAGTCCTTCGAGCGACCGTGAGGGTCGCACCGGTGGTGGGGAACGAGTTGGATATGTGGAGGCGAACATGATGTGGTAGTCGTCGTTGCTGTTGGCGTGGTAGAGAACGGGGACGACGGGTGCGGTCATCGATCGTGAGCGATGAGCATGGGCCGAGGGTCGCACCGGCGGGCGGTTGACGATAATAAGTAGCAGGTTGTTTTGGCAGGGCGCCAGTTGGCGTGGCGCTCGGTGGACCAAAAGAGAGAGAGAGGGCGCGGATGGGGTGGGTGGAGAGACAAGAGGACGTTCGGAGATTTCCCCAGACGTTTGTTTGTTCGAGGGCGAGGGTGGACAAAGAGAGCTGCGAAGACCAGTGGATCACCAAATTCTCCAAAGGCTGATCCACCAAAGAAGACCAGGGCGAAGAAACAAAGAGTCGGCCTGACGGGGAGATCGTCGGGTACTAATAATATACGCAGTTGAGAGCCAAGCGCAGAGCCCCGAGGGCAGAGAGCGATGGAGAGAGAGAGAGAGAGGCCAAGGACAGCAACGAGTGTATGCACCTGAGCTCAGACCCAAGTTGATCGTCCAAGAAAGGAAAATCTTTGAATGGGGACAATCCAATGACAAGCCACGCATGGAAGAAATTACAGGCCGAAGAGACCACTCGCGGCGGAGGGAAGGGGGAGCAATTTACACGATGCGATTGAGAGCGATCGGAAGAAGAATCCAAAAGAAAGAAAGACGAAACCGGAAAGTCAATCTAACGTGGTCCGCAAAGAATGGAGGGAAATATGGCCATTAAATCGCGAGTCCGAAATTGACCCAGGCCGTCTCCCAAAAGAGGGCCTTGCCAGTCCTGCAGTGAGGCAGATGGACCCGATGACTCCGAACAAACACCAAAAAAGGTTGGCAGCATACAAGACCGGCGACGAGAGTGGAGTCATGAGCGCAGGACACCACGCGAGGGATCAGAGACAGCATGACGATGGCACCGGAGACCAACCCTGGCCGCCGCTCGGCAGGGTCAGTTATTCAGGCACTGTTCAGGAACTGCGGACCTGGAGGGATTGAGAGGAACGCCACGCCAGGTACTGCAGGCGAGCATGAGAATCGTGGACGAGGACAGCAAGTGGAGTGGAACGAGTGGAAGACTGTCGCTATCATCGCTGTAGAAAGTGAATAGTGTCACACTACTCGTCTGCTCGTACTGGTGCTGGTACTAGATTAGACTACTAAATTGAATTTAGTAAATTCTAATAACTTACATAGTACATACATACTTACATCGTATAAATCTCATTTAGTCCCGATAGTAGTCAAACTACATGCGCAATACTCGCACTCTGCCGCGAGAGTACCACGACAGACAGTGCGTTTGCCGTTTACTCCCGTACTGCCTTGGGCTCTGGCACTCCCTCTCCAAGAAAGAGAATGGACTCCACCCATTCATGAGGATGATCTCCTCTGGAATGCATGGGATCATCGGCCTGGCGTTCGAAAGAATGCACGTAATCAGGTGCCCCACCAATGACCGACCCGACGTGGATTCCCTGCTGGTTCTTGATCTTGGAGGATGCAGTCATGGAGACTGGACCGGACCCTTTCGGCCGGGCTGTGAGTGCACTGAGCAGTGAGCACTGAGGAGGTCGGTAGTGGGTAGGAGATACTGGAGTAGTGTAGAGTGTAGACTGTAGTGTACGACTGTACTCCGTACTGTGGCTTGCGGGAGGGGGAAGGAAGTTTAGATCCAGAGAGGTTAGTCCAGTTGAAAGAGTCAAGTGTCATAGTTGAAGTTTTGAGTATCGAGTGAATCACGGGAATGGTACAGGTCAAGAGTTAAGTACACTAGTACAGGATGGTCATAGTACTGCTGGTACCAAGTAGGCTAGTACTAGTAGACTGCTAGACTGTCACTGTAGTACTAGTATGAGTATCATAGCAGTGAGAGTCCACTGCATTGGAAGTAGTAGTACTCACTGCTCTACTCACAGGGCACTGAGGGCACTGGACCTGGACACTGGCCGTACAACGTAAGTTACCGGAGAGTCGAGAGTCGAGAGTATGTGCTGTACCTGAGCGCAGAAGCCCCGAGCAAAGACGTCGATGTGGAGGAAGGGCCCCCACACCCGCGATGAGCCTAAGTAAGCGATCGGCGTCCCCGTTGTGGATGTCATGACGGGAATGTAGTCAATGTACTGATGGGTGATGAAACACGAAGAAATCATCATCATCGATCAAACCCTCGTCACTGTAATCATCCAGGCCAGACTTTGGTCTATTCGAGGAAATGAAAAACACTCCCGCAAGACCACCGGAAAAGACTGACAGCATCCCGAGAAGGACAAAGGGGATCGGGACAGAGAACTCAATCAGACATCCAGTACTTCCCGTCTCCACCGGACAAATAGTCCAGTTTCCACATGACGAACTCGAATTAATTGACTTTTGCAGCGAGACCGCAATGGAAGAGGCTTAGTGCCTGGTCCGCACCAGAGCACAGACCCCGACAGCCCAGCCAAGAGCCCCCAGAGTGGAGGGAGTCTGCAAGGGATGCGAGGTCGAAAGACAAACAATGCGAACGAAAGGGGGTTCGTGAGCAGTCAGGCGATCAGGCGATCAGGCGAGGAGAGCGATGAGGCCGACCTGGATACCGCCAGCTTGGCCACTGAACCAGGTCCGGGGTGACTTTGGCTTTTTTCGGTCGGCTGGGCAGCAGACAGCAGACAGCAGGGAACAGACAGCAGGGAACAGACAGCAAGGCAGCAGGACAGCACCTCAAGCGCAAGGTTTGGCGGTAATTATGGTTGTATGACTGTATGACTACGATGATTCCCATGGTCTCAGGTCTGACAGGCTTGCAGAAATCTGGAATTGATGAGCTATCTCCGCACATGATGGAGTTGAACCCTCGTAGCATCCAACTCATTGAACATGTGTTTCTCCCTCGATCTCGGTATTGACGTCTTTTGTCGCTGGTCATTCGCAGCGACTTGCCTAATGGTCCTCTTCATCATGATTCTATACTAGTTACTAGGATGCATAACTCGTATAGAAGATTTGTACAACGCATTTCCTCAGGACGCACGAAAACAGACCACTCAAAACAGTGTCCAGACTTCCGAGAGCCCAGCATGGATGAAAGACGGGCAGACAAAAGTCATCATGGAAGATGTATTTCCGTTCCCCATCTCTCCTCCCACTGGTTCTCTCCCTCTCTCTCTCATCCCTGTCGACAACAAACCACCCACCTTGACCGTCCCATTCCCAATCCCGTATCCAAGTGGCACTGATTATACCAGATCCGCCACGCAAGGACGCCCAATGACCTGCAGGGTCGACAGAGGGACCACCGAGTCCATCGAACCTGGCGACCGACTTTTCCAGACCGATTATGTACTCTACACTTGTATAGCGAGTGCTAACTACAGCATAGTCATACTGATGTACATGCTGTACAATGCAGAAGGAAGTTTGGATCTTGATGCACGCACGTTGTTGCCGAGAGGACGATCTTCATGTCGATGATCATGTAGAGAGTTGTCTATGTGTCCTTCTTACTAAGTTACTACTACTACTAACGTACTACTACCACTACTACTACTCCTACTACTACTACTACTACTACTACTACTACTACTACTACTACTACTACTACTACTACTACTACTACTACTACTACTACTAC